>JABUQX010109042.1:0-37335 GCA_015478945.1 Trachelipus rathkii
TAATAATAATCAGACTGAGTTCAAATATAGGGTTCTAATTTGCGTTCTTATAATATGTATACTGACTTGGAATAGCGCGTTATTGAATGTCCAACTACTCTCACCATACTATATTTTCAAACGGGTTATATACCGTAATGATAATCTAAATAAACCTACATCCTACCTAACCTACCTAACCTAATACCTATACACTAACCTAGACCTTTATAAACACCTACTACCCTAACCTCACATGTCCTTATAACTATACTCCAAAGCTAAAATTTCACACTATAACTCTGAACTCTTAACCTAACGCTAACTCTAACCTCATAATTTAATCTATATTTCCATAGATAGTATCTTAAAGTCTCTCTAGTCTATAACAACCTAGGATTACCATAACCTAGCAAAATAATACAGCTATGCATACTATTAAACCTAACTATATAACACTCATACCCAAAGCTATATATCCACTTATAGGAATCTACCTAATCTAATCTAAATCACTATACACTATCTATAACCTATAACCTTTAATCCTAACCTATATGTTTATTATAAGGAATCACCTATCAAAATAAAGACGATAAACTAATCTTCAACTAGAATCTATTAAATATATCATTATAAAGAAAAATATTAATATTAATCCAAACTACTGTATATACAAAAAAGTTATCAAACATGACGTTCATAAAATTAATAAATTGAAAATGTAAAAATAAAAATACATGTTTGAGAAATTTTTAAAATATTTATCAATTAAAAATTTGAAACAAAATTTTTTAAATTCAAAAAAAAAAATATACCTATAAATAAAAAAAATAGAACAACGTAAACTTGGAAACAACAATTTTTCACCAAAAGTACTTATTCCTATTCCTTATATATTTTTATTATGAGTAAAATTAGGAAAGTGACTTTCCATAAGGTTTTATTTGTTATCGAAATACCTAATGCTATCAGAAAATGATTATCCGTCTTGAAGTGAAACTGTAAACTTCGCTTTAAGAGTACTCACCTTACGACGTTGAAGAAGGCAAGTGTTACGTATTTTAGGAATAGAATGGAATCGAGAGATCGGGGGCATAAGTAGTATCATCGAATATAATCATAGTATAAAATATCTTTTTACGTTGTAGAAACACAATGAATACCATAGATGTAAAATGAGGTAGGGAGATGAAATATATAGATTTTTTAAATGTATTAGAGAGGTACAGATTAGATAAATTATTGTGTGACAATACACAGGTGTAGATGTTTCCCTTCTCATACCGGTATATATATAATTGATATTATTTGATAGCTTTGTGGATAGTTATTTATTGGTATTGTCGAGTATATACTCTCTATTATATATGGCTATTTGTCGTTATGACACTAAGAAAATATATTACTATTTAAAAGGGTGCAATAGGTTTAAAATATTTATACATTTATAATGGTTTGAGGAGTGTTAAGTGGCATACGCCTTCTGCAAAGTTGAAATAATCTAAAGAAGTAATTCCTGAACAAACTCAACTTACTCATGATAGATGAGTGCATACCGCTTGTCTGTCTATAAGAAACCTAAATAGACTGGGAGTAGTAGAATAGTGATAGTATGGTTAATCTCCTATAATATTGGCGCGGAGTTAAGTATAGGGGTACAACAAGCGGGTTAATTTTAAACCTATTTTTGTTATTTTCTTGCACCGTTACAGTTGCGCTTTACTGATCATACTGAAATATGGAGAGGGTGGATAGTGGACTACGGGATAGTGGTTACACGATGGGCCTTATGATATAGAATGCGAGAGTTCGTTCGTATCACTATGTGATGTGACCCCTTTAATCCTTACTTTAAAAGGCTGGGCAGATGATTATTCCTTTTGTTATAATGGGGTATCTGCCGAACAAATCTAAGAAAAGATGTGTGTATACAGTTAGACATTCAATAAGACTGAAATTATGCAACAGGTAGAAGATAAGTTTTAGGTATAATCAAGTGATAAGATGTTTGATAGTAAGGGGTTTAAAGACTCTCGTATAAGGATTCAAAGAGGGTTTTCAGGATAGAGTATATTAGGTTTTTTACTGGCAGTGAGCCAACATGATCCCTAAGCAATGTTCACAGTTTCAATATAGTGATGAAATGTTGTTTGAATGCAACAGCTTCTGTAATATAATAGTGTCTCCGTGATTTGGATGGGTCTCAAATTTTATTTATAGTATGATACTACCCTTTAAAATATTAATCTGGTATACTATATCTCGTTGCACTCTGAATACATAGGTAATCACTTTGACCTTCATTAGATGAGTAGAGATGGACGCGTACAGTAACGTGTAGTAGGTAAAAAGTCCTCTGGTGCAAGTACCTAGTGATTAATGGTAAAAGGTTTTCGTTTAATATGGGCTCCTCATGAGTATATCAATATTATTAAAAATATCTGTATTAAGTATTAAGTAGAGAGTAGTGTTTTTATAAGGTGTATCCCCTTTTTGTAGTTTTAAGGGGTAGTAGTTGCGCTAGGTCTCTTACATCCCAGGGTATATCGAATTTTATAGGATACGATAAGTATAATAAAATTTTAAATACTGTTTAGATTGGCTGAGTAGTCAACAACAATTATACTAAGTCAACCTAGAAGATAGCTCGTAATTCACAATGTATCATGATAAAAAGGTTTCCCTGGAAAATTCTATACTAAGACGAGCCAATAAAAGTAAATCTAGGAAGTACGGCAATATACTCGTATACTAGTATTTTACCTTCAAACAAACGAAAAAAACGAAAATAATATAACTACGACAAACTACTTTTTCACGTAAGTAATAATGAGATAAAAAACGATAACTATATAGTGTTTAATATCATTTAACTTTTAATAACAGGGCCTATTGATACTTGGAGTTGTCTTACAGTCATAAAACACTAATATCGCTATATATTATATCTTAGTTATATAATTATCTCAAGAAATTAACTCATATATATTTGAAAATTCATTATTAAGGCATTCGTTGATCAGTGTATAATGAACTTTATGTGACTCAATTATCATCCTTTTAAGCTAATTCCTGATTATATCTGCACTCATAAAGACATATAGTTATGATTATGAGTAGCTAGTTATAGGATTATACCCTATTCATATATACATGATTTAAATACATTATAGGTAAATTTAACTTTGCTATCATGAGTCATAACCTATTTAAATTATATATAAATAATTATTATGGCTTTATACATTAAAAACTCAAATTTTTGCCTCAATAATATATTTATATATATATATATAATTTATATATATATATATATCTATACCATTAATATAGTTACTTACTATACCTATATATCATATATTAGTCTAGTAAAATATAACAATGTATTAAATCTATCTAGCTTCTAATTATATATAATCTATCATATATCATATATAATATATATATCACTATAAATATATATATAATATATAAATATAGCCTTTTTTATTGAGTTAGGTAAATATGATCTTTAACTAAGATATTTTCTTTCTTCTAGTCCTTCTAATAATAATCATAATATCTGAAGAAGGAAGATTTAGTGTTTTTAATGCCTCAATTAATTATTATTTTCTATTCATAGCGTACTTTTTAAATTAAACTTAACTTATTAGGCGGTGCGTGTACTCCATAATTCATTCTCAGTCTTGGTAATAGTAGTCACGCTTATAACTTTATTGGATATATGAGCTTTATATCCACAAGATCCATAATAATTAAGGTAATATTTATTATACTGGTATATATAGCGTACTTAATGTTAGGGCTTTTATCATTAAATAATATTTCGATTTCTCTCTACCATAATCATTGGATGTGGATGGTATAGTGATGATACTTAATTCACGTCAATTGTATATTTCGCTATTGCCTGCATAGGTGTGGCTTTATACATTTTTAATTAACTACATTCAATCTCATCTCTCTAATAGAGTGTTACCTAATTTTAACTTCATATTTATATGATTGTTATTTTGTTCTTTATACATGTTATAAAGTCATTGGGGTGCTAACTTCAATCTAATATTGTCAATATATGAGTATTAACATATATTAAATTAATGCGGGATTATAATATCACTTGTAAATATTGACCTATAAAGTTAAATTAAGATATTTTATTACCACTATATATAGATCCCTTATGTTTATCGTTACTCTATCAGGCAGTAAATTTTAATTTTAGACAGTTATTCTTTTAGTCAGGTGCTATTGCTTTAATGAGCGTACATTCCCATGTTCCTGGACATGTCCCTCATCGTCAAACGTTCGAAAATTTATGGTCAGCTAATCTCTTGTCCTACGTATGAGTACTGAAAGTTAACAGCCGATAGTGAAAAAACATGGCTGGTGTGAGCTCTGCATGCACTGATTTATTTCATAATTTGGGTGACATGTATACCTCATTTTTTTTTTGGCGAAGTCTTCTGTGATGGGAAAACTACTTGATATGTTGGAGTTGTTATGCACTGGCAACAATTTTTCCGAAGGTGTCATCTTTCAACATGACTGATTCTCTCCTCCACATTTTTACGTCTCTCTACCAAATCAATATTACGCTCTTGAAGTTTCTGATAAACATTCCCCAGCGGTGGTAGGCAGGGGACTAGACACCGCTCTGCATGACGGGGCCCTCCTCATTACAACGATCCCCGATGCTGATTCTAATGTCTTATCATTGGAACTGGCTTTACTTTGTATGGGTATTTATTGTAAGCTATATTTATTTTCAAAAATTTCAATGTTTATTTTTATGAACGAGCATTATTTACATTAATTATAAAAATACAGTAATCAATAAGACGTTATGCAAGATCAAGGTGGTTAATTAGGGGGACTGATCACTATTCGCACATGTAAACTAATACCTATACGATTATACGTTAGTTTTCACTCACTATTCTATATTTATCTACCTAAGGTCTAACAATTGTTAGTTTTCATTAGATACACTATCATTACTTGTAGGTGCATATATAAGCAATTTATTTTTCATAAAAGTGAACATTATGAATTGACGATATAGGATTGCAATTATAAAACAGGAATCATAGACGTAATTCAAACTATTACGCTCTGTATACAATACTTATCTACTATCTAATACAACAATCATATCATACACAGACATAACTCTAACCCGTGTAGGTGAGAAGAATTCCTGGAATTTACCCGTTTAAGAGGTGTTGTAGCGGAAAACATCTCACATATGAGAGGCCACATAGAAATGGCAAATTTATATTAAGGTTTGACAACACAAAGAGTTTCAAAATTAATTTGGTGAAGGATATCATATTTCTTTTTCTTTTGTCTGAGCTATTTTGGATTCACCCACTGAGAGTAACCGTTTTCAAAATATAAATGATGCCACACATGATTTACGGATCACTATATGGCTTTATTATAAAGTCAGATATTTGACTATAGATATATCATCCCTTTTTGTTGTTCACAAATATATAATATCTATACTAATAATAGTGAAATTCATATATATATATATCACTATTATATATATATAATATCACTTGAGGTTAGATAAATATATATATAATATATATAATATTGTAATATTTATAGGAATTTTCACTTTAATCTATTCTCATAATAAAGTACTAATATATATATATACAAAGTACCTATGTAATAAAAATATTCATAAATTATAAAAATATATAAAATTATTATAATACCTTTATATAATAATATAAACTAATATATATATATATACACCTACTTACTATTACATTAAAGTATATAAATAATAATCAATATAAACGATTATTATTATAAATATATTAAACGAGTATAATATATAAATAAAAATAAACCAAGACTTCCTAATATATATAGATATATATATAGCACTATAATCTAAATATATTATTATATAAACCTATATTATATTATTTTTTTATATCTATTACCTTGAATAATTATATATATCTTTATACGAAATATAAATATAGAATTTATATAAATCATATCTAACTATATAATGAATGATTTATCTAATATATACCATATTTTTAAATATATATATATAATAAAATATATATATATACCTAAGAAAGGTTAATTTCCCATGTCACTCTCCTTTAGTTACACTTCCTTAAAAAAAAATCAACTATCTCCACCAGAAGTAGACAAACAGAACTTTATGTATAAATAAGGTCCTCAAAAAAGACACATACAGAAAAAAGACAAAAGAGAACAAATCAAATAAACTACTACTCACAATTGGGACCGGAGCTTTTCTTTTATATCGATCAATTATAGTTTTTTGTTCAGTAGATAAAAAAAAAAAAAATTCTTTAAAAAAAAAGAAAAAAAAAAAAGCGCAAGCGTATATATACTCGATTCGAAGCTCAGGACGAGAACGAGAAGACGGAAAAGATTGAATTTTAACCCTATATTAATGATATATATATTATACTATAATATACTATATCCTAATAAATTTCTCGTAATATATCATATATTATATATTACTAGTAATGCATATATACAAATAACGACTAAAAAAGTAACTGTAGAATTCTAATAAAGGTCATATATCACGCAGTAGATAGTATATATAGCATACAATAATTATATTCCCTTGGTGACTGACGTTTGTGGAGAAGTCGGGTTATAACTCCTTTTAATCTTTATATAGCTTATTATTATATATATTTTTATTTTTTATTTATAGTTATATATTTTATTTTTTTTATATTATTATATTAATCTAGATACTATATTTATCTGTCTCTCTTTCTCATTGTATACATTTTTATATATATATATATATATATATAGTTATATATAATAAATATAATAAATTTATATATATACATATTAAAGTAATTTAATAATATATAATTATTATTTAATATTAATAATATATATATAATAATATTATATAATATATAAATCATATGTTTTGCTTTTATTATATAGTATTATATATTAATATATCTAATATATTATATTAATATAATTATTAATGGTAGATATAACTTATATATATATTATTATAATATATATATAATATAATATTATATATTATATATAATATATGTATAATATATTTATATATATATAATATATATATAATATTATATATTATATATATATATATTAATATATATATATATATTAAATTTGATATATATATATTATATATAATTATAATATTATATATATATTAAATATTATATAATATATATAATATATATATATATATAATATATATACATATATATATATATAAATATATATATTTATATATATATTTAATATATATTAATATATAGTATATATTAATATTATATATTATATATTATATTTATACTATATTTAATATAATATTACCGTATTCCTATTTCACTAAAAATAGGAAAAATGCATGAAGCCAACAAGGCAACTATCTGAAATAGATTAAATCAATTTAGGTTTAAGAATTTATCTTTTCATTTCATATTTTTGAATATATTTATATATATATATATATATTATATATATAATAATATTATAATTATAGTATATATTATTTTATAGTATATATATATAATATATATACTATATATATTTAAGATATATTAGTTAATTAAATATATATATATATATATATATATATATATATAATATATATATATATATATATAGTACTATATATTATATTAATATATATATAATATATTATAAATATAATATTTTATTATATATATATATATATATTATATATATATATATACTATAAATATATATATATATTTATATATATATATATATATAATAAAATAAATATATATTATATATATATATATATATAATATTATATATATTATATATATATATTTATATATATATATATATATAATAGTGATATATATTTATAATATATATATATATATAATATATATAAGTATATATATCATATATATATATTGTATATAAATATATATATATATATATATATAATAGTAATATACATATATAATATATATATATTATATATTTATATTATTATATATATATATAGTATATATAATATATTATATATATAATATATATATAAATAATATATATATATATATAAATATATATAGATAATATATATATTTAATATATTATAATATATATATATTACTATATATATATATATTATATATATATACTATATATTATATATATAGTAATATATATAATATAAATATATATATATATAATATTAAATATTATAATATATAAATATATATATATATAATATATATTATTATTAAATTATATATATAATAATATATATATAATATATATATTATATATATATGTTATATATAATATTTATAATTACTATATAATTTATATAACATATTTATGTATATATATATTATATATAAATTATAATTATATTTATTATATATATATATAATATCATATTATATTATAATTACTATATATATATATATTATATATATATATATATATATATATTATATATATAATATATCATATATAATATATATATATATCAGGGGCGTATATATAGGGGTAGGGCCGGGTAGGTAGCTCTTACCCACAATATTTTTTTAGGTTTATAGTAATTGAAATTAAATGGTAAAGTATACTACTAAATTAAAAAAATTTTATATAAAAGCTTAAAAAAGATGCTATTTTTGCATCATAAATTAAAAGAAAAACCACCACAATAATAATAGCTATAATAATAATTGATTCATTTAGAAATTCTCACCGTCTACTTCTGAATCATATGAGTAAAAAATTACCTTTTCTACGGACGGACGAACGAACAATCATTCATATATTAAGTTATAAGGCAACGGGCTTAGTCCTGTTAACCTATAATTCGAAAATAATATGAAACTATATTCGTTTATCTCATTCACGTAATAAATGTACAGAAATGTGTAAAAATTGGTGGCAGTCATATTGATTAGAAAATGTTTGTATCGAATGTGTCTGTTTGTTATGTTAATTTGAATATAATTTTTATAAAAGTTTTTAAGAACGAAAATGACTTTTTTTTTAAAATAATTGAAATAAATGCATAATGGAGTAAGTGTAGAACAATTAGTAGGAGAGATAAAGAAGATACAAATCAATAAAAAGCATAGATGTTTCTAAATATTCAAGGGTATATTAAGGAAATAAATGATATGAAATTATAGGAAAAATAGAAACGAATTTAACCAGTCATAAGAAAGGCAAAGAAGAGAGAGCAAGAAATTAATTTAGGCAAGGAATAGTATAAGGACAGAAAGAAAATTTATTTTGCTTTATATAAAATTTTAAAAAGAACGAAAACGCCGACCAAGCACAAGAAAAATGTGGAAATTAAGGAATTATCAGATAAGGAGTTGGGTCAAAACATATCAAAAATGCTTCTTATTTGCTCTCAAGTTGTTTCTGAGGAAAAGATTTAAATAATAGTTTGGAGAACAATATGTTTCTTTGTAAATGCATGTAACAAATAGACTTACAGAATTTTATTAATGCAAAGATATTAAACTAGACTAGACCATATTGATCCAAAGTAGAAAAAGATTGCAGGCACCTGATGGTAATAAAAAAAAAACATGGTATGAATTTTGAAAGAGAGGTAGTACAAAGAAATTGCAAAAGGCACTGTAATATTGAATTTAAGCGATCCTTATACATTTGGCTGAGGTACAGATGACTAGAAAATGGCATATCATTGTGACCTATTTAATAAAGAATGATAGTAACGAAGATTTGGGAAATTATAGGCCAGTTAGCTTTAACATCTCTGGGTTGTGAAGGTTCTGGAAAAGTTAACGAAAGGTCATCATATAGAGAAATATATTTAGAAGATAACAAGTATTGTATAAGACTCCCAGCACGATTTCAGAAAGGGTAAGTCATGTCAGACAAACCTTTTTAGAATTTAATGGAATCATTATTAGAAGCATGACCGAGAAGATTCAGCTTGATATTATATATTAAGATTTAGCAAAGCTTTTGATTAAGGTTCCCCATCAAGGCTGATGAGAATGATATTACTATCACATATCACATTGATAGTGTGGTGCATGGTTGATTTAAAGAGTGGTTGAAAAATATTAGACATATGGGATAATGAATGGCAATGGTAATCATCACAGGAAATAGTGAAGGTGATAGTCCCAAGGGTTAGTGCTGGGGCCACTATATGTTCCTCATATATATAAAATGATTTAGACAGGGACTTAAATGCAAGGTTTCTAAATTTGCCGATGATACGAAGTGGCCACCTCAGTTAGGAAATAGTGAAGGATGTATAAAGATATCAAGAATGGATCTTGAATAAACTTCTTGGGTGGAGCAGAATAATGGCAAATGAATTTATTAATGTAAAAGTTTAGGTTTCTTCAACGCTAGGTTTCTCAATAAAGTTTTGAAATTAACCTACGATAATGAATGATTTAAATTAGATTAGGAATGGGGAAACCAGAAAAAGATTTGGGGTGTGATTGTAAGTAGTAATCTGAAAAAGGTTAATCAATGTTTGGAAGCAATTAGTAACCAATATAGATGCGGGCAAATAAATCGCCAATGTTGTTTATAAGAGGCAAAGGGAGTAATAATAAACTATTAATAGCTATGTTAGACCAATAATAGAGTATTGTGTGCAGAGCTTTGTTTTCCTTATTTAAAAAATAAAGAATTAGATATGCTAGAGAGAGAGAGTGCAAACGTAGAGCAACAAGGATGATTTCTGGTATTGAGGGATAGAGCTATGAGGCGAAGGGTACTGAAAGAGTATAGGAAATGTTTTTCTAGTATAAAAGGCGATTCTAAAGGGGACATGAAATAACAAGTCTACGCACAACAATTTATTTGACACTCATATTGATAATACAGAGACAATAATTTCTTCATAGTAGAGCACGGACGGGAGACCAAGGGGGAATAAAAGAACAATTAACAAGAAAGGCAGTGCCATTTGATCATAAAAGAACGCAATGCTATTCAGAATCGGGCTGTTTAAGATCTTTTGGAATGGTTTAGCACAAGGAGGTTGTTTAAGTGTGACTCGATGGCAACATTTAAGAAAGGGTTGGATAGGTATATTGGATGGGTTGGAGTATCAATATAAGTTATTTAGACGAAGCCAAATGGTGGCTTTTTAGTTACAGTAGTTTATTAATGTAATGCATGTGGTGGTTTGGGTATCATTATGTCATCTTTTTTTTTTGACTAAGTCCAAATTGGTGGATTTAGTATACATGAGTTGACAGCCCTAGGGTTGTTCATTGTGGATTTATGCATGAGAGCGAATGTTTGGATTAGTGGGTGATGGGAAGTATCGATAGGTGTCTCATCAGGTGGCTTCTTACTGTCCTGATAGGTATCTTATGTTCTTATCGTTCTTAAAAAAAACGCTTAATAACTTATCTATTAAAACCACAAGCTTTAGTTTTAAAAAATGATAGGCCTGTGATTATTTACTCACCTTGGAGATGTTGCTTTAAAATTAAGCATTTGGTAAAGTATAATAGTAAAACAAGCCCTTTTCAATCAAATAACAGGTAGGTATTCATAATCTTCATCACAATAGGTATTTTAGACATGTTTTCGTTAGTATATATATAATATATATTATATTATAATAAGATATAAATATATAAATAATTAATATTATAATATATATTATATATAATATATACCTCACACTATATATTATATAATATATAATCTTAAAATATATATATAGCTCTGCTACACAAGTGTTTCTTCCAGGTACAGAACATGTATATATGAAATAGGTAGGCATATTAATATATATAAAAATTAATTTATAATATATATAGATTGTAGGCTATATATATATATTATATATATATTATATTTATATACTTAACACTTTATATTATTACTATTTAATATATATATATCACACTCTATATTACAGTATATATATATATATATATATAAATATATATATTTATATATTTACCACTATATATATATACTTAAATATATGTTTACTATATATATATTATTAGTATATATATAAAATATTATATAATATATATAATATATAATAATTGATATTATATATATAATATATATATCAACATATATATATAAATAAACCCATATACAACTATAATATTATTAATATATATTATATATTATATCTCATACTTATAAAAAAAAAAAAACTTATTCATCCACCTATATTGATGTTATCTATCACTCTATATACATAGCCAATAAATGAATATTGACTATATATCTCGTTTATACGTATTTCCTACTATATACTGAAAATTTCCTTTTATTATCTATACTGTAGTTTTTTTCTTATCACAACTTTAATACCACTAACAGTTTATATTAATACGGTAATTATATATATAATTATGTCCTACTTCGTAATAATCCCTAAAAAGTACACTCAGAGAGAATATGATAGCATATAGTAATATTTCATATAGTAGGGGAAAAAAATTAATGTAGAGATTATTAATATATTATATTAATACGTATAAATGCTATTATATTTATCATATAGTAATCAAGTATGTATAAAAGAGAAAACAATATATACTACTATATATAATATCATTAATATTTATTGATTATTTACTGCATATACAAAGAAAATAATCTAAATAAAAATAAATAACAAATATATAACTAATTTATTTCATTTTATAATACTTACCTTAATTAGAGATTAAATTCCTTATTATATATAAATATATATATATATTGGTAACTTCTGCTATCACTATATACTATATATATATACTCTTAATCCTATACTTTATCTACCCATAGCTAGGCTAAGTTACGTTAGGTATAATAATAGTTATAAGATAGCTACTCAACTCAGGCTCGATCAACTAGGTTTAAAATCATCATCAAGGTTCAGTTATAATGTGTAGTTACCCACTATATCAGTGTTAATGGACTTTTTATATATTGAATTAGTTGTCACCCTTAGCGTTTAGAAATTCTTTTATCGACTATTATTATTATATTATTAATATTTTTCTAATACCATATACCAGGCAGAAATTTTGTTATTCAAATGATATATATATATTATCACTAGTATTATTTGCTTTTAGTATATATATATATATAATAAATGTTATAAATACTATATAAATAATAATATATAACAATATAAATTATATTATACCCATATATAATATATATAACTATAATTAGTATTATATTGATTTTATAATTTAGGATCAATGGTAGTTCCTATTTATGAAAGAACACAGTGTGATTAAACACTAAATTAAAGTGATATGAAAATAGTATATAATGTAGTTGTAACCAATATACGCAACAGTATTATAAAATTATATAGTATATATTATTTAGATTATATATAATATAAATTGAATAATAAATAATAATTAATATATGAAATAAATATTATTTTATTAACCTATTATTTATTTATACTTATATGTATAATATATCTTATAATAAATAATACTTATATATTTATACTATATGTTATTATTTCTTAATAACTATATATACTAATCTTATAAAGTATAATTATGAATACTCAACGTACTGATATATTTAATAACCTAAATATATTTATTATATAATATCCTAATCATACATATATATACTAAATCATCTTTATGAATATATATATATATTTTTGTTTCTATAATATATAATCTATATTTAATATAACAAATATCTTAACTATATGAATTAAGTCGAACCTATATATTTAAAAGATTCAAGAAATATATTCCTAAATTAATTAATGCCTATATAATGTAGTATGTAAGTATTATTAATTACGGCTCATAAGTATAATATTTAATCGTTAAAACTTAAAAACTCCAAACTTGAATATTTTGACTTGATATGCTTTACTTACAGGGGAACGGTATAGTATATATAATATATATATATATATATATCGCTAACACCTGTACTGTATATTATACATTATATATACAGCTAAACTATATTACTCACTCAATATATTTTGATATGTATAATTAATGGCGATACCTTACTTATAAATATATAATATTTTTTGTAGCCTATATTAGACGCGAAGCGAATTACCTAGTCGATATATCTAATAAATAATTGTGTCTCATTACTTGTTACTGACTATACTGATAGAAATAATTAGTTTTGTATATTTATATACTATAATAATTATATACTCACCTATATAGAATTAACAAAATCATGAGGTTTTTAATACCTGTTGTACATATATTATGCTCAAATAGAATATATACTAGCTACCTTATATATATTCTTTTATGATTATCCTACTGTTGCGTGTGCAATACTGTATACCAGCTATATCTACTATATTACAGTTTGATTACGCCTTAGAGATGATTTTCATACATGCGGAAGCACCGCCCATTGCGCTCGTGCGTTGGGAGGAAATGCTGACAAATCTGGTGCAGGTGGGGAAAGGTAACATTGTCTAGTTTGATCTAATATTTATATTGTGAAGAGTTTTGGTGGTGACTAGATCTGCTCCGGGTCCGAGGTCGTATTCAATAGGCAGATCTTCTGCCAGAACAGTGATTTTCTTCTACTCTAGGCGGAATTGTTTTGAGGAGAATGGGGAATAGTTTAGATAAACCGGTTGTTATATATAGGATTTTGATCCCAGAAATACTATACTTAGTATATCATAATCCGAGTCTAGTAGGGAGTTTCAATTATTTAGCGTATATATAATGAACTACGTCACTTATAGTACTGTACGCTATATAGTATATAAACTAGGTATAGTATATAGTATAATTTATTGATAATCTATTCGTATATATGTATTATCTATAAGTAGCGCACTATATACAATTCTATTATATATGACGTACCACATATAATATTTATATCATATATATAATTATATATCATACATAATATATAATATTATATATACTTATAGTAATGTATTCTAAAATCTATATATATAGACAATATACCTGAGTTTCATATCATATGTCTAAATATACTGTATATAAGGTATATTATATTATATTATATGACCTTATATATATATAATACTCATATAATTTACTATATAGAATGATAAATATATAAAGATATAAGTTTATATATAATAAGAATAGATATAAATCTCTTAGTACGCTGTAAGTAGGTATCCCTAAACGTATATATATATATAACATGATATACTTATATCTTTATATAGTTTGTATCGTTATATTGCTTAATATATATATATCATCTAGTCTAATATATTAATAATATATATATATTATTATATATATATATACTAATTATATATCATATATATATAATATATTATTTATTTAATTATAGTATATATAATATATACTATATATAATATATCATATATATTATATTTATATATAGGATTATAATATTATTATTGAATTACCTTATATTAAATAACTTTTTATATATCTTTATACCAACTAATATATTTTTATCTAATATTCAATAGTATACTATCTCCTATAATTACGTACTCACAAAAGCCGTAAAAAAAATGAGTATACTTAATTATACTAGTATAGTCTATATTACCCGTTTTTTAGGTTATGGGTATAGGTCCTATAATATATATATATCTTTCTTAGTACTATACTAGATAGTATAATATGTATGTATAATTATATATATATATATATATTATATTAATATATATATATTATAATTTATATAAATATATTATATATAATATTAGTATTATATATATATATATATATATAATATTAATTATATATATATATATATTATATATAATATATATTATATTTATATATATAATGTATTATATATATATATATTATATATATATATATATATATATATATTTATATTATATATATATGATAATTTATTTTTAATTAGTATTATAAATTAATATATATAAATATTAATATATATTAATTAATATATAGTTATAACTATATATATATATTAATAAATATATAATATATATATATACTTGCTTACTTACTTACTTTACTGCCCTTGGTCCATTACTCCATTGGAGGGTACCAACACTGTCCAGGAGTATCCAGTCACTACGCGATAATCTTTTGGGGTGGTTCACAGTCGAGACGGGAAGAATAATTAGTAGAGTAACGTGTCAGTAGACACAGGGGGCGTCGAGAGCGGAAGCATCATCACATCTGATTGTGTCCTGCAAAATGTGACATCTGGTGAGGTGGGTAGAAGGTAACAATTGGTCTAGTTTGATAATTTATATTTATTACATGTAGAGAGTTTTTATTGGGATTGGATGACCTGAATCTGCTCCGGTCGAGGTCGATTATTGTGATCTTCTGTAATACAGTGATTTTTCTTATATGGGGATAATATTTGGGGAGGGGATAGTTTTAAGTAATTGTATATATATATATATAAATTATTATATTATTTTATTAATAATTATAAAGATATATATAATTATATTAGATATATAATATATATATAATATATATATTAATATATTTATTATATATATATATATATATATATTATATAATTAATAATTATATATATATATTATTAATTATAATATATATATATTATTAATTAATATTATATATATATAGTATATATTATATATATATACCATAATAGTATCAATGAACTTAAACTATATAGTAATATGATTAAATAGCCTATTTAGAGACATAAAGTCTACAATATTTACGATTATATAGTATATATCCTATATTTTGCGTATGTTTATGACGTAATATACTAATATTATATATATTTATTATATTTATATATATAAATATTCTAGTATTCTTAATAATATAGTTTACAAAAATATAATAATTATACGGTTTATATATATATATAGTAGTATTTATTACGAAGAATATATATATATATAAGGTATAGTACTTAGTATACGTATATATATATACTTACTTTAAATAGAAAACCTTACGAGAGCTGATATTGTTATTAATTCTTTCAGTTAACAATAATAATAATATTATACGGGTAAATCTGATTGATATTATATATAACTGACGTAAGTATTATTTAAGAGATACAACTTTATATAATTTATTATAGCATAATAATGTATAACTATATCACTTATTCATAACTTCTTAAAATTTTGAGTTAACCGCTTAATTTCAATAAAAATTTATATATTTATATAAATATTAATATAATATATATATATTATATTATTATAATATCATTATATATATAATTATAAATATATATTATATATATATATTATTTAATTATTAATATAAAATAATAATACTTTATATATATATATAAATCATATATAATATTTGATGATATGTAGGCTGTATTCCAATTACTACCACATATACTAAATGATATTATATTTTATTAATATATTAATAATATATATTATTATATATATTATATATATATATAATAAATTATATATATTAATTATATTATATATATATATTATAATATATAATATATATATATATTAATTATATATATTAATATTATATTATATAGTATATATATATATATATATTACTTAGCTTACTTACACTTCTGCCCCTGGCCCATCTCAATTGGAGGGCCACAACTGCTTCCAGGAGCCAGTCACTGCTCTTGGGCGGTTGCACAGGTCGAGAAGGGAAGATATGGAGAAGTAGTCGGCACAGGGGGCGTCGAGAGCGGAGCACCACAGGTGTTCTGGGAAATGTGACATCTGGTGCAGGTGGGGAGGGTAACATTGTCTAGTTTGAAACTATATTTATATTGCATGAGTTTTAGGGTGGTGACCTGATCTGCTCCGGGCAAGGTCCATTTGGGCCTCTTCTGGACAGTGATTTTTTCTATAGGGGAAATATTTGGGGAGGGGACAATAATTAAATTGTTTTATATAATATATATATAATAATATTAATATTTATAATATATATAGTAATATATATTATTATTAAATACTATATATATATATAGAGATTATACTAAAATATATTAATATTAGTTTTTAATAAAGGATAATATAAATATGATAAATATATAAAAATAATATATTAGATATATGTAATAAACAATACTTATATATAAATAATATTGTTATGTTATATATTATTGAATAAGCCGAGTTTTAGTTATTCTTATATATTATATAATAATATATATACGTACATAAATACATGGGGTGAATAATTTTTTACCGTTTTTATATAATATATATAATTTTCAATACTTTTATATTTTTAATTATTAATATATATATAATTTATATATATATACTATATATATATTATAATATATTATATATAGATATATATATATATAATTATATATATATTTATATAATAATTTGTTATGGTTATATTTTTATTAATTTTCTTATATTATATATTTACTAGTCTCTAATATAGTACGATATAATAAATAGTTATAGTAATATATCATTATATTATGATATATTATATATATTAGGATATGGTTTATTAATATAATTAAGTCATACTAATTAATATATTATACTTTGCTTACTTACTTAACTCTGCCTTGCGTCCCATCTCAATTGGAGGCGCCCAACAGCTTCAGGAGCCAGTCACCGTCTTGGGGGTTCCACAGGTGAGAAGGAAGATATGAAGAAGTCGGCCAAGGGGCGTCGAGAGCGGGGAGCACCCATATGTGTCCTGGGAAATGTGACATCCGGTGCAGGTGGGGGAGGTAACCTTGTCTAGTTTGAATCTATATTTATAATGTAAGAGTTTTCGGTGGTGACCTGATCTGCTCCGGTTGAGGTTAATTTGGTCTCTTCTGGACAGGTGATCTTTTCTATAGGGCGGAAATTGTTTGGGGAGGGGAAGTTTAGTATAATTTGTTATTGGGTGCGGTATTTGTTAAGGTACGCTGTTAAGTTTGTTATGTGGGTAATGGTGTGTAGACATGACTTATTGGGGTAAGTAGGAGGGGGTAATGTTATCAAGATGTCATTATAGAATTCTACGCACGCGCTAGAAGGAAGGTGGTGAAAATTTTTAGTCTATGTCGGGAGGGTTGGAGATTTCTTGACATGGGTGGGTTGGATTAAGTGGTTTTCATTTACAGGCAGAGTTGAGTACTTTATCGAATATCCTATTTCCAGTACATGAAAAATTAATCTTCGTCAAGTAAGTATAAATTTTAAGGGTATTTTTAGTAAATATCAGTCACATTACTAAGCGGTTTGGTGTTTCTCGCTTGTTGATTTCGTAAGTTTGTTAAGTTAATTTTGACAGTGCAGGTGAACAATTTGGGGAAGCATAGTTTATCTAAGTTTGGTAGTTGTTGTTTATAGGTGGTGGTGAGGGCGTTTTCCTGTCACTGAAGTTGTGTTGGAAAAGGTTCGGGAGGGTGTTTTCTTTTGGTATTCCGTCTTATACTCAATATTTAATGATGAAGTGAATTTGCTCATTAAAAGCTGGTGAAGGTCAGAGAGTATGTCAATTAGGTAAGTTTATCCTTAACATTTTTTGGGGTTTTGTTTTAGGGGGATGGGATGTTGTTTGATTTCAGGACAACGAAAATATGGGTAGGCGGAGATGTAGGGCATTGAGCTGGCGGTCGGAGGTTAAGGAATAGGGTTATGGAGATATCAAGGGGGGATGGCGTCATCTCATATTTGGTGAGAACGATTTATTTATGAGTTTTCTATTTGGTTTTGAGTTTTAGTATGTTTTTAATGTTGCTTGAAGCAGTGGCTAATAATTATACAGTTCTTGGATGCTGGGAGAATGAGGCTGATATCATCTTGCGCAATGGTGATATAAGTTTTTGGTGGTATATTTGGATGGGTTTAGGAGTATATGGAGATTTAGATCCTGCTGTGAGAAAAGAAATTGATAAGAAATACGAGACCTTGAAATGGCGCCCTTAGGACGCTATTTTTTTTAATTTAATGGATAGTGGGAGAGAAATTGTTTTTTTGTAGAGAACTTTAGCCAAGAATTCATGTGATTATGGTGAGATAAATTCAGTTAAGACATTTTTTTGCCAGTTATTTTAGGGGGAATCTTTAATTAGGTTTTTTGAATTAAGATATTGAATGTTGGGATTGACAGATTTGTACATATATAGGCTTTTGAGATTTGCCATTGTTCCGATATACTGTGAGAATGGATTATTGGTGATGATTGGGATTGGTTCAATTAGCTTAAATATTTGACTTGTGAATAGTGTTTTTGGTAAGGAGATAGGTTAGGAGAGTTCATACCCCCCAAGAAAATAAAATGTTAGTTTTAAGGTGGTGAGGAGTGGATTGCATTTAAAGCCTATAGTTGGAAATCTGGGATAGAATGAATGAAAAGGGGATGAGGCAGATGTGGCTGATATGGTGGGTGTGGCAGATGGAGAGAAAATGGGCGGTACTGAAAGGATAGGGGGAGTTGGTACGGTTCTTTTTATTTGGTTTTAGTTTTGTCGAGGTAGTCATGTTAATATAGCTTGGTTTATTCCACAGATTGAGGATATATATAGTTAAGTTTAGCCAGGATTTTTGTTGAAATGATTTCTAGAGATGAGGAAAGTGTTTTTCACCGAATTGTTTTTTTATTAATGATATAGGTTTAAGGGTGTAATTTGTAAGATTCATGTGTATACCGCTGATAAGCTGGATAAGAAGTTTTATTTATTTGAGGGTTTTGAATAGTTTTCTGTAATTCCTTTCAGTATGTACAAGGGGTGGGGGAGTTATGTAGGTTGAAGGGGAAGTTTTTCTGAGTTGTTATTATTTTTGTTTATTATCCTTTAATTTAGGGTTGGGTTGGTATTTCAGAGAAATGTGCATAATCGTTTTATTGCTATGCCGGTCTGATTGCTTGTTTTGTGAAGAAGGGAGGTGAAGTTTTATTACTAAGGTAGGAGGGGGATTTACCGTGGAGGTAGAGGGGGATAGATTATGTTATTATTTCGTTATATATACGAGAGTTTTAGTCTTTTTGGAATGATTGCCAGGTTTTCTTCATATAATTATCATGCGTGGCAGGTATGTTATTGGTTTGTGTAAGTGAATTCAGAAACCTTATACTAGGTGGTTGGTGGGTTTATGCAGGTTCGTGCTTTTGGGTGTTAGTTTGTTATTTGGTATATAGTGTGAGTGGGGTATAATGTGCTACAACTTTTCTCTTAAGCTGGAGATTTCTTTTGTTTAATGAGTTGGCTGAATTCAGGGAACAGTTTGGGGTTTATAAGGATTTTCTGTGGCCTTGGTATGATATGTATAGGTTAGCGCCTGATTTGGTGATGTAAGTATTTAAATTGAATTAATGGGTTGTGTAGGCGAATGTTGTGTCATCGGATTGGTATGTGGTCAAAGATGTGTTTTTCGATATGGTCAGTGAAATAAGCTGGCCAGTTAGCATTTGTAAGTTGGGTGTATGTACGATGATCTTTTTTGGGGGGATGTTGATGGGAGGAAGTTAGAGAAACTAAGATGGGAGGTTGGTCGTTGAAATGTAGGTCAGTAGTGGTGTCCCAGGTTAATCGGTGATGTAAGGAGGGGGACAGAATGTGATATCTGGGGAGGTGGGAGATTTGTTTGCTTGGGGAGGGATTCGGGTGGGGAGAGGTTTTTTAAATTAAGGATATTAAGGGATTTTAATTCGTTTAAGGAGTATGTTTGCCCGCGGGGGTCCAGAGAGGTAGTCTTTAAATACCAGGCGGAGTGGGTGGGCGTTAATCGCCTCCGCAGAAATGCAGATTTGCGAAATGGCTGGGATAAATATTGATAGGGGGTGTGGTGAGGTTGTTTGGGGGGGTTTGGGGTGGTGGGGTGACGAATCGATGAAGATTGACAGATCCTATAAGGTGGTCTTAGCTCAGAGGATGGAACTAGGATATGGGGATTTTTATTAATGTGTCGGAGAATAGGGTGGGACGTTCAGGGGTAGTGATTGTGGTAAAGGATGTCCGTTTTGAATCAGAGTGATTCAGCCTGGCTCCTATTGGGCAATGCCCTCCTGGTGGAGGGGGATGGCGAGTGCGATTTGATGCCTACCCCCCGGGGCAGAGGTTTCCCAACCTCTCGGAGGAGTCCTACCACGGAACGAGACATTCGGTTGCACCACGGGAAGGTGTCACTACAATCGCAAACCTATATATATATATATGATATATACTATTATAATGACATATTATATTATATAATAATATATAAGCTCTATCTTCCACCACTATACTTATATATATTATATATATATATTATATGTATTATAATATATATATATATATTATAATATATATGATATATTATATAGTTTATATAAATATATATATAATATTAATATATATATATTATATATATTATATATTTAATTATTATATATATTATTTATATTATAGTTATATATATAATTTAATTATATATTATATATATATATATATATATATATACTATATATATATAATTAATAGTAATGTGTATATATATATATATATAATATATATATCTCCCCTATATTATATATTTATTATATATATATATATAGCATAGTATATTTATATATATTATATATATATATAATACTATACATATATATTTATAATATATATATTATATATACATACTATATATATAGTATGTATATAATATATATATATTATATATATATTGTATATATATATTATATATATATATATATATATAACACTCTTTAAATATATATATATATTATATATATATATATTATATATATATATATATATATTATATATATTTAATATATATACTTATTTATATATATAATATATACTATATATATATATATATAATATTTTATATATATAGTATATATATATATTATATAGTATATATATATAATATATAATTATATAATTATTATATTTATATATATAATATATATATATTAATATATATATTTATATATATTATAATATATTATATATAATATATAATATATATATATATATATATAATATATATTAGAATATATATATTATATATATATATATATATAAAATTATTAAATTGATGACTCAATGATATAACGGGCAATTCAATGCAATGCAATTGCCTGTGTAGATTCACTCACCAGAATTTTTATCTAAATTCGG
Source organism: Trachelipus rathkii (assembly GCA_015478945.1). Taxonomy (NCBI): domain Eukaryota; kingdom Metazoa; phylum Arthropoda; class Malacostraca; order Isopoda; family Trachelipodidae; genus Trachelipus; species Trachelipus rathkii. The sequence goes on from JABUQX010109042.1 coordinate 23,086, forward strand.
AAACAGATAAAGCCGATTCTCAAATTTAAGCTGAAATGGTAAAAGTACATTAATAGACTGCAGAATATACCTTGAAATAAAAATATTGGAGAATTAATTTCAACTAAATAGCGTCAGCAGTCCTTGTACCTTTTTAAATTCACTTTTAGGAAAAAAACACATCGGGATGAAACTTTGATAACTTCAGTCCTTTTTCCCCCCAAAAAATTAATGGAAAATACCCTACTGAGATGAGCAAGTCTTTAGACGAGCACTTTTCCTACGGAGTTGCTACAATTGATGAAAAAGAAAGTGATCTAATTTGCTTAAGTATTACTTTACATCACAAATGTAGAATCTCGCTGAAGTCTAGTTGTTCTGGTAGATGCAAAAAATATCTATGATGAAATCAATACAAAATTATGTTAGAGCTTAAGCATAGATCTTTTGGGTGAATAACTATGATAAAGTATGATCTCCGGACATCTCGGTTTTAACTACTAATATAAAGGCCCGCTAAAAGGGTTGACAGATAGTATGTAACTGATAATTTAATTGATTTATTAATTAAAAAGCACAATTCAAAACCTGTATAATGCAATCATTAATTACTTGATTGTAATAAAAAATTAACCAATAAAGATTCGGAAAGGAAAGAAAAATAAACTTGAGAATTAACTAAAAAGATTAACTAGTAACTAGATACTAGTATTAGGATCAATTGTATATAAGTAGAATTAATGAGAGCTTCTGGTCAAAATGTTATATTTTCAACCTTTACCGATTTAAAGTAGAAAAGGAGAAAAAATCTGAGATTCAATTTTTAACAAATCGACAAATTTTGACGAATCATTATAAGTCAAAGAGGTCAATATATACAATGAAACCAAATTTTATGAAGAATGGAGTATGGTTACCCCACCGATATGTAATTTATGCATATACTCCAAACAATAAAATATATAATGATTTTACCTCAAGTTTCAAAAATATTTTTTTCCAGAAAAACGGAGTATTTTGGCTTACTGATTTGAAACGTTAGTAAGCTAAAATTAAGTAGTCTACCATTACTATACTTGTACTGCAATTAAAGTATACTATAGTGAATAAGTGTTTGAAATTTCAGGGTCTAAAATGCCCTTAAAACATTATTATAGAAATTTTAAAAACATACTATTTCAGAGAGAAATCTGTTAATTTTATATATAGGGGCTCTTAAAATAGACTTTTTATGTAAATTGATTCTTCTTGGTTTTTGATGTAGGCCTCTACATGTGTTGGTTGACGGTTTAAAAATCATAAAACAATTGATGATTTATTCAATAAAATATAAATATCAACAGGCTCACTTTTACTGACATTCTTCTATTTTTTTTGATAAGCAGTCAGAGACTTTTCTTGCGTTACCTACTTTGCCGAATTCTTCTTCTCTGAAATGCTTGAAAATTGATATTGAGTTGCGGTCTTATCCTGAATTTTACGTCCCTTGGCTTGAATGCGTTTTCCTTAACGTTCTGAGAGGAGTACTAAGAAGAGAGATTATCTTGTAGTGATTCTATTTCTTCAGATTGTCTTCTAATTGATTGAGTATCTCAACAGGAGGGTTATATATGATTTTGTTTGAACTTTATGTTAAAATTTTGCTCACGCAAATTTAGCAAGAGGTAATTAACATAAATATAAATTTTTAATTTTTTATAATGTTATAATTGAGGGTGCTATATATTATATATATATATATAAATATATAAATATTATATCTAATATATAATATAGTATATATATATATATATAATCTATAATATATATATTATATATATATATTTATATAATATATAAGTTTGAATATCAGGTATCATTTAACTAACAAATGTCAATGCTTCCCCGATATTCCAATTTTAATTGAAACTTATCATGAAAGTAATGTGATTAATGTTTGTTGTTAGACATAAATATTAAATGAAAGTTCATAATAAATTTATGAACATTTATATAAAAACATAAATTTTCATTGTTCCTAAAAATAATTTTAGTAAACCTGACTTTAATGGGTTGCTGGAAAAGCAAATTCAATAAATTTGAACATAATAATCTTTATTAATAGTTATATTATCTATATATAGGTATTATATAATATATACATATATGCATCTCTTATAAATTATATTCATATATAATATATTATAATATTATTCTTTATATTATTATATTATATCTTTCTCTATTATCGTATGCTTACACTCCTCTTTTCCTTTTTCTTTTTTTTTTTTGCTATTTGTTTGTTTTTTTTTTCTCTCTTTTCTTCTTTTTTATTTCTTTTTTTATATATATAATATATATATAATAATATATATTATCATATAATATATATATTATAGTATATCTCTATTATATTATATTATATATCTATTATTAAATTATATATATATTATATAATATATTAATGATGTATTAATATTTACATATATATAATCATATTATATAATAATATATATATTACAATATTATATATATAACTATATTATATTATATATATTATATATATATTAATATCTTCTTCTTATATATTTAATATATATATATAATATATATATATATATATAATATATACATACATATATATTATAATATATTATATATATTTATAATATATATATATAATAATTTATATATATAAATATTATATATATATATATATATTATATATATATTATATATATATAATAATATTTATATATTATATATATTATATACTTAATACATATATTTATTAATATTATTTTATATATATACTAATACTATATAATATATATTATATAGTATATATATTTATACTATATATATATATCTATAAATATATATATTATATTATATATATATATATATTATATATAGATATAATATATAATATGAGTTAAAGGGACGAACTGGTCAAACATTTTTTGTGTACCATTTTTAAAATAGGGAAAATATATGTTTCAGTTAGGAAAAACCATGACTGATATCAAAATTACGTTGAGAGTTTTACCATCCTTCAATTTGGAAAAGTTCAACGATATTTGAAGAGAGATTTTATTATTTCCAAATGAGAAAAGTAAAAGTGAAACATGTTTTCAGTGAAATACATAGAATTCCAACTCAAGTATGCACAGAATTTCACATACATCTATAGCAATCATCCAAGTTTGGATAATTAATTATCCGCCCCATCTGCAAAAATCCTATTATCTGCAAAAATCCTTTATCTGCAAAAATCCTTATCCATTATCTGGTAATGATGCATTTTTTGTTACAATTTTGTGATTTTGGGTGTTCTTCCTTCCATCCTGTTTGCTGATGATGCCAAACTACCCTGTGACGATATTAATATCATGATACTCCACGCGGATTTATAAGTGTCTCCGATCCATATCAGTCCGTTCTTACCAAGAAAGGTACTCTGTTATTGTTTGTTGTTTCTTCAAAGAGACATCACATAAGAGGCTCTTATACTGCTGTTACACAACATAAAATACCACTGTACCTTTCTGACTGAGTACTTTTCCTATTGATAGATTGGACTAGCTGAACTAGTTCAATGACCTTCTCCATTGCTTGACCTGTCATAACAGATTTCTATATGTGGAATTATATGAAATTCAGAGTGAACCTGAGTGAAAACAAAGTCTCTTTGCTCTTGGGGCTAAAACATTGTCTCAATAATTATCATAACAAACTTTCTCCTTCCTTTCTTATTTGCAAATTATATCGTGATTTCTTTCAAATCTAGTTTTGTTTCGATGTGAAAGTTCATTGAAGCCCCTCCAAACCTCCGGCTTCGTTCCAATCAACGCACGAATGAGCATCATTGTGCAAAAAACAAAATCTGATATTATGAAATTACTTTAAAACACTGTAATGTTCAATGAGTCCAAAATTTTTAAGCAACTCCTAGAGTAAATTCATGAATACTCTTTTATAAGACATATAATTTCATCAAATTGAAAGCCAACAAATGAAATAACAATTTTCTAAAAAATAAATGAAAATAGTTTTGATCATAATTTGCTCATTAAATATCAGTTTCCAAGGAAAATTTCCTTTTAATTAAGGATGTTTCCTATGAGTGTACGTCAGTAGTAGGACGGGGATTCCGGACTACGATCATTTTTTACCCCCCCCTGACCTTTTTTTGACCGCATATTGGAACTCGATGATTTTTTACCGTCCATGCCTTTGATCCTTTTTTTGACGACCTCTTTTTTTTGACCGCGATTTTTTGGAGCCTCGAATTTTTTTACCTGACCTTGACCTTTTTTGGGCGCAAATTTTTACCTTGAAATTTGGGAACCATAATTTTTTGAGAACCCAAATTTTTTGGCAACCCTAATTTTTTTTTGGCTAACCCTAATTTTTTGGCCCTAATTTTTTCGGCAACCCTAATTTTTGCAACCCTTCGAAGAAGGGTTGCGCCAAACGGTTGCGTAAGCAACCGTTGTACGTACCCCACCCTAATTTTTTCGACCAACCCTTTGGGCTTCCATGGGTCATTTTTTTTGCCCACGTAATTTTTGTCTCTTCTTTAGGGGCTTAGGCCTTTTTGATGTCTTAACCTTGTTGACCATGATATTTCGGCCTTGACCTTGCCATATACCCTGGGTCAATTTTGGCCCATCGGAAATTTTCGACCCCTTTAGGGGCTTAGCCCTTTCTGATGTCTTAACCTTGTTTGACCATGATTATATTTCGGCCTTGACCTTGCCCACATATTACCTGGGTGCCTAATTTTGGTCCTCACGCCTAATTTTGCTCACTCGTGACCACCCGTTCACCATATTTTTCGTCCAACTTTGGATCAGCATGTATGTGAATCTATCCTAATTGAACACTCTACAGTCACACTACATCTTACACATTTTTTCTTCATCACACACACATATTGTGGCTATCACACAGCACACACAACCACATCACACACACACACACACACACACACACGACGACAACACACACTTACACTTTTACATACATTCCATATACAACTTTACACTCACCCATAGATTTACTTGCACTTCATTTACCCTTATCACACGTACAAACACACGACCAATCTTGGTCTTCCATGGGTCAATCTTTGGGCCCCCCCTAATTTTGGGCCATCTCCTATTGTCGGCAGACCTAATTTCGAGCAACCCCTTTGGGTCTTCCAAGGGTGCAATTTTGCAGAACCGAAGATTTTGGCTGGGGCAAGGTGGCCTTGTGGTGAGTTGCTAGTTGGCGTGGGACAATTCTTGATGCCTTAGCTTTGATGCCGTTCAACTTTGATGGTCCGCGCCAACTTGATGCTCAACTTTAATGCTCACAGCTTGCTGCCTTACCTGTTGGGATGGTCAACTTTTGATGGGCTCGAGACTTTTAAAGGGGCTCAACTTTGGCTGGTTGTCATCCGTGAGTGGTATCCTGCGTATGATTGTGGGGTCCATCAGCTTGTGATGACTCAGATTTATTGATGGTTTCACCTTTGATGGTACCCCAATCACCGGTAAGGAGTATCTAGTTGAATTGTTCCTATTATGTGCTAGAAGTGATTAGATTGAGTGCCAGGTGAGTGCCAGGTGAGTTGCAAGTGAGGCCACAATGAGTGCCTGGAATTGAGGTGTAAGGAGTGGCGCGTGAGGTGTAAGTGAGTGCCATCATAGTGCCAAGTGAGCTGCCTACATATGTGCCCCCAACTTGAAGTGCCACTTTTTTTTCAATTCTTTTCTAGGCCTCCCTGCGGAGGCTAGAATAGGCGCTAATAGGGTATCGCGTGAACAACTAGGTAATATAGGTTATAGCGGAATTGGATTGGGTGTAGTACAAGCTGTCGAGATATGGCTTCCTACTTATGATTAGTATTTTTAGATGTAACACTGTTATAGCACTACAATCACGATAGACATCTTTATCACTAGCCCATTATAACATCTTCCAACTGCCCATCGCGCGAGTAACTTACACTTACACTCACGCACTCGAACGAAGCTCATTTTTGTTGCCTCATCTGTTGATGTACTATCTTTGTAGATGAGTAATTTTGATACCACCTTGATATTGAGTGACTCAATCTTGATGACGATGCTTTGGTCTACCTCTAGATCATTAAGAATGCCCACCAGCACCGCAGCATGATTCCACCCCAAGGGCGATGGGACCGACGACCCTCGCACCCTGTAGAGGTGCGTCCCCGTCGTCTCTCCCGTCCCGCCCACGTGGCTTCGCTGCGTGCGCGCCGCAGGCGCAATTTTCCGCTATCGCGCCCGCCTGCGGTCGCCCGCTAGGCGCAATATCCGCACGATAGTGAAAAATATTTATTATATTCTTAAACATCATTCATTCATTTTTTATTCATAACTAATTAGAATCTCGAGAAAGACTCCGAAATTCGTACTCATGTACATGACATTCTTTTTATATTAATTCCGTACTACTTTTTAATTTAATATAATTTTATAAAAATTGTAAGGGTGTCATATTTTTAAAAAACCGAGAGTGCCTGAATATATAAACATTATTTTGTTATGCTAATCAGATTAAAAACAGTTAACATTTACAAAGCTTTAAGCAGTAAATCATAAATCAATAGAGTGTTCCTATCACCTATATGGATTAGGTATGCTTTGGTTTTAGCCTGCTTTTACTGCTTTAACTCTATGTTTTTACTGGCTTTAACTCTATGTTGTTACTGCTTAATAACTCACGATATTTTAGTGAAAATTGCATACTTAAAGCAGTAAATCAGTAAACTCAAACCATCATTACATAGCAACAAGGGGGTAGTATGCTTTTGTTTTACTGCTTTTAACTGATTTAACCTCATGTTTTACTTTGCTTTAAACTGCATAGTTAATTACTGCTTTACGCTGCACGATATTTATTAAAATTACATACTTAAAGCAGTAAAGACCTATAATAGAGGTGTTACATAGCAACATAGGGGGGTTAGTTATGCTTTTGTTTTACTTCGCGCTTTACTGCTTAACTCAGTTTTACTGCCTAATCTCAGTGTTTTTATCCTGCTTTTAAACTCATTGTTTTAATCTGCCTTTAACATCATGTTTTTCTGCTTTAAACTCCTATGTTTAACTTAGCTTTAACTCAATATTTTATAACATATTACAATAACTAAAGCAAGTAAATCACAAATTCAATAGACGACTTACCGAATTCCTAATAAAACGAAATAGGACTGTTCCCTTTTTACTGCTTTTTACTGGGCCTATACTCCATGTTTTTAACTGCATTTTACAACTCATGTTTTACTGGCCTTTAAAATCCCATATGTTTTACTGCCTTTAACTTGCATTGTTTACTTGCTTTTACTCATAATATTTATAACATTAGTGTTTTTTATTTTGTTTTATAGCTTTATTTTATTTTATATTAGTTTTTATTTATTTTTATTATACATTTTTATTATTTTTTATTATTTTTATTTTTTAATTTTTTAATTCTTATATCTTAGTGTTATTTAAACTCAGGGCCTTTTGTTTGTTATTTTTAGAACACACATACACACATCTCCACACACACACACACGCACACACCATCACACACACACACACAACTACACTTATACACACATTTCACTATACTACTAATACACACATTCGACTAAGACTAACTTACATTTACCTCATTAGACACTTAATTTTTACACTTACACCACAACAGATCGTTACTACGCCTCACACTCCATCATTCCAGATTTACTTACACACCAGATTTACTTTACACTCACACGATTACTTACACGCACACACAAGATTTACTACAACTCAACGAGTTACTTATCACTTCACACACAGATTTACTTTCACACATACATTCAGATTATCTTACACACACAGATTTTAACTTACACACACAGAATTCAACTTAACTCACACATACGAGATTTCAACTTAAGACACTTTTTTCGACACACTCCACACACAACGCACACTCGACTTTACATCATATAACCGTATAATTTATTAATAAGATTTATGTGTTTTATTAAATCACGTACTTTATATTTAATTCCATATCAAATATTAACTAAAATATTTCAAAGTTTCTAAAACTTCTATAATAAAAGAAAGTAATCATTGGAAGTTAAAAATTTTAAGCACAATGTAAAAATTTTTAAGTTTATAAATTTATAAGTATCGAAAGTTAAAATAACTTTTTACTAAAATTTTTAGAAATTTTATTAAAAAACATATATTTTTACTTACCTTAAAGAGCAATATAATGAGTTAATTAGATTATAATATAGTATAATATACTATATATCATATATTTATATATGTATAGTATTATATATAAATATATTATATATTTTCTAAACGCAATAATTAGACTGGCTTTTTTTTTTCAATATTTTTTTTTACTTTTTTGGTTTGCGTTGGCTTTCTACTGTTTTTTGTTTCTGGCTGGTGCTTAGTTCGACTGTCTTTTGCGCTGGTTTTTTATTACTGATTTACTGATTTTTACTTTAAAGTAGTAAAATATAATGTTTTTATTATATTTGATATAGGTTTCAAATTTATGTTTTACAAACTTGTAATAATGTACAATTCACAAGGAAAAAGTATTAGCAGTTAAATAATAATTTCTTTGGTCAAAGATAATGATTCATTTATATAGAAGTTTAAGAAACTTTGAAATAAATTTAGTAATAATTTGATGAAGTAATATAAATGTACGTGTTTAATTACAACATAAAATGTTTTAAATTATACGTTAATTGTGTAAGTGAGTGTGCGTGTGGTGTGGTTGTTGTGTGTGTGTAACGTAAACTGTGTGTGAGTGTAAGTAGTTCTGTGTGTGTAAGTAAATTGTATGTGTGTAAGTAAAATCTGTGTGTGTAAAAGTAAATCTTTGTGTGAGTGTAAAGTAATATTGCATGGTGAGTGTAAGTTAAATCGTGTGTGAGTGTAGTAGTAAATCCTTGTGTGAGTGTAAGTAAAGTCTGTGTGTGGTGTGTTGTAAGTTAAATGTATATGGCTATGTGTAAATGTAAGCTGTCATTAGAGAGTTGTATATCAGTGTCATGTGGAGATGTGTGTAAATAGTAGTGTAAGTGTGTTGTGTGTGTGTGTGACGTCTGGCACGTGTGTATAAGGGTAAATGTAAGTGTCTATGGGTAAATGTACAGTACTGGCACAATTATGTATATAGTGTCATAGGAATGTGTATGTATATGTGTAGTGTGTGTTGTGTGTGCGTGTGCGTGTGGTGTGTGTGTGTGTGTGTGTACTGTTTGTTCAAAATAATAATAACCACAGGCATGAAGTAAAACACTAAGTATACATAATAAAAATAAAATTTAATTGTAAAAATTCAGTTTGCTTCTACATGTCATCATTTACAGTCACAAATAGACAAGTAACAAGTATTAAAACAAAAATAAACAAACATAACAGTTATAGTAATAAAAAAAAAACAAGTAAAAGATATGAGTTAAAGCATAAAACATATGATGTTAAAGCAGTAAAACATGAGTAATTAATGCAGTAAAACATGAGTAAAGCAGTAAAGCAGTAAACAAAAGCATACTAATCCTCCTTGGTGTTAGGTCACACTCTATTGATTTACTGATTTGATTTAATAGATAGACAATGTTTAATAAAATATATGAGTTAAGAGCAGTAAAACATTATGAGTTCAGCAGTAAAACATGAGTTAAAGCAGTAAAAACATACGAGTTTGATACCAGTTAATCATATGCGTAATAATAGTAAAACATGAGTTAAAGGTGAAACAAAGATTTTAGATAGTAGGAAAGAATTGATTCCGATGAAGATTAATCCCTTTCATGCTCTGTAACACCTGATGATTTGATTTACTGATTACTGCTTAGGAGCTATTGTAATTTTTTAAATAAATATTGGTGAGTTTATAAGCTAGTTAAACACAATGAGTTAAAGCAAGTAAAAACATGAAGTTAACAGCAGTAAAGCAGTAAAACAAAAGCATACTAACCCCCTTGTTTCTATAGGAAAAACCTCTATTGATTTACTGATTTACTGCCTCTTAAGGTATGTAATGTTTTACTAAATATGTGAGTAAAGTCATAAAACCATATGAGTTTAAAGCAGAAAACAGAGTTAAAGCAGTAAAGCAGTAATAAAACACAAAAGCATACTAATCCTTAGGTGTTAGGTAACTTTGAGATTACTTGTTTACTGCTTTAAGGTAGTAATGTTAATGTTTTTAATAAATAAATTTTCGTACACTTGTGAGACTAAAGCCATAAATAATGTTTATATTTCCAGACCCTCTGGTTTTTCTCTACATACAGATTTAAACAATCTTATTAAATTAAAAAGTATTAAAGTATATCAGAGGAAAGATGTCTGTAATGAGTTACAGTTTCAGGTTCGCGAAAATTTTTAATAAAAAATGTTTAAGTATGAAATAAAAATGAATGACATCGCTTAGTATATATACTATGCGATTTTTCATTGCGGGGAAATATCTGCGCCTTCTGTGCTGCCGCGGCGGGTGGGTACGCCGGAATATTGCCGCCTCGGGCGCCCGCGGCGGTGCGGGACTGCGGGGACGGCACCTGCGGGTGCGGTGTCGTGGGCCTTTGCGCGGTGGGATCATGCTGTGGGTGGGCAGCTTATGATTTAGAGGTAGACAAAAGATGAGTCATCAAAGAAGAACTTCATCAAGATAGGTGGTATCAAAGATGACTTCATCAAGATGAAGTCATCACCGATGAGGTTGCATACAAAATTGAGCTTAGGAGTGTTGGTGTAAAGTGTAAAGTGTACACTTTCATTGACGTTGTGTGTATAAGTGTCTTAGTGTAAGTGTCTATGGTGAGTGTAAGTGCTTATACGTGTTATAAAAATACTAACTCATAGTAGGAAGCATGCTAGCAGATTGTAATATACACCTAATGCTGAATTCCTCATATCTTTATTACCATAGGGGTAGAGCATCCGATCATTAGTGGCTATTTCTCGGCCTCAGTGGAGGCGAGAGAAAGACTTGAGAAAAGTGGCATCTTCAGTTGCACTAGTGTGGGCACTCACTTGGCAATGCAATGTGGCACGCACTTAGACGCTACTGGCACTCACTTGGCGACACCGGCTTGCACTCATGGCACCCCCACTGGCACTTCTAACTGGCACTCACTCTGGTCTCTCATTTAATAGCTAGAACATTCTGATATAGAACATCACAGAATACCTCCTACGTGATTGGGTACCATTCCAAAGTGAAACCATCAATAAATCTGGAGTGCATCAAAAGGGAGCTCTAACAATACTAGGTACTCATCATCAGAAGCGCACTGGCACCTATCAAGTTGAGACATAAAAATGAGCCACATAAAGGTTGAGTCATTAACAAGGTGAGTGCATGAGCAATAGCGTGCATTAGTTAGGCATCAAAGTTGGGGCAGTCAAAGTTGAGGCATTCTATAAGCGAGGCACAGAATAATTGTACCGTAGTATATTAGCCTAAAAGGGGGGGTGGGGGCTTTGGGGGGTTTGGGGTGGGGGGGGTCGGTGTATTGGTGTGTGTTTGATGGTGAGTGTGTGTTGGGTGTGGGTGTGGGGTGGGGTGGGTGTGTGTGGGGGGGAGGGGGGGGGTCGGTGGCGTGTTCGGGGGGCCGTGCTTGGGCCGGGTGGTTGGGGTGGTTTGACTCGAAAAATTTGGGTTCTCAATTGCACCCTGAAAGACCGAAAGGGTTGGTTGAAAACATTATGGTCTGGCCGAAAATTTAGGATGGCCAAAAATTAGGGTGGGTCAAATTGATCCCATGGAAAAGACCGAGAGAGGGATTGGCGTGTGTTTTGTACGTGGTATATAGTGTAATATGTAAAGTGCGTGTATCTAATTGGGTGTTGCAGTGTAAGGGTCCTAAGTGAATGTTAATGTGATAAGTGTAAGTGGTGTTGTTTGTGTGTGTTGTTGTGTGTGTGGTGTTGGTGTGGTGTGTGTGTCGTGTGTGCTGTGTGTATGGGTTGTTCAAGTTAGGATAGGTATATCCATACATGCGTGTTCAAGTTAGGGATAGCGAATTGTGATGGGTGTGGTCCACGAGTGGGCTAAAAAATTGGCGTGGCCGAACATTTGGAACACGTATGTGTATAATGCGCAATGTCAAGGCCGAAATATCATGGTCATGTGTTTGTACGTGAGTATAACCGCAATATGGGTGCTAAGTCCCTAAAGAAGGCCAAAAAATTACCGTGGGCCAATAATGACCCATGGTATGCGGGCAAGGGTCACACGGCCGACTCCTCATGTCACAAGGTAAGACATCAAAAAGGGCAAGCCCCTAAAGAAGGACAAAATTACCGTGGGGCAAACAATGACCATGGAAAAGGCCAAAGGTTTGGTCGTATAAAAAGTTAGGCGTGGGTACGTACATACGGTTGCTATTACGTCAATACCGTGTCTTGGTCGCAACCCTGCTCGAAGTGTTGCAAAAATTAGGGTTTGCCGAAAAGAATTAGGTGGGTCCCAAAAAAAATTAGGGTTGCCAATAAAATTAGGGTTGCCAAAATTTTGAGCGTCTCCAAAATTTGGGTTTGCCAATAAAGGTGAGAGGCGCTCAAAAAGGTTAAGGGCAACAAAGGTCTAGGTCAGGTAAAAAAATTCGAGCTCAAAAAGGTCGCGGTCCAAAAAAAGGTCGTCAAAAAGGTCGGTGGGGTAAAAAATGATCGGTTTCCAATATTGCGCGGTCCCCAAAAGGTCAGGGGGGGGTAAAAATGTCGTAGTGCCGGATATCCCGGCGCTGACTAGAACGGGCTACGTCTTTTGGGATGATGATCGGAAGGCTTTGTTTATTTCAATATCCTGAGCATCGTATTTATATAAAGGGTATTTGTTGAGTATGCAATATATGTGTTGAGAGATTGTGCTAGAGTAATTGAGTGTCGACGTTGTGCTTTCCTTAGTATTTAGAGTGTGTGCGTTTTTGGGTGGATAGGTTTTTTATAAATGTTTCTGATAAAATGGAATGGAATGGGAGATTGCGCTGTAAGAGGAGGATTGCTTCGGGCAATTTTCTTCGTTTTTATTTGCAGTATTATCTATTGTTTCTTCCTGGCTCAGGGTCGAAGTATAAATAGCTGATTCTATTTTTTGCTTCATTACATGTTTAGCAATGGCAGTAGATTCTATGTGATTAAATATAGTTGGTTGAACTCTAGTGAGGAACTTAAAACTTATCAAGATTTTTATTGTTTTAAACCAAAATATGTTCAGAGCATTGGTTTGAAGTTGTAAGGTGAGCTCTGAAGGTACGTTTGTCCTACCCTCATGATTTCGTCTTGTGGGGTGTGTCTACTTTTAGTATATCATATACAGGGTTGTTATAGATGATTTTCTTCATATAGTTTTGGGTGAGTACGTACAAAATGTGATATTTTATTGTTTATCGAAGATTAGAGATGGTTGGCTGAGAGAGTACGTCTACGTTGATCTTTATGATGGAAGCTTTATAATCTTTTGTCACTCTTTGACGTTCCTTGGTAAATTTTTTCTATCGTTTCTTGATAAGTTGCTTGATTTGGGTGGACTGTTATTGGAGTGGAAATTGTGGTGGTCTAGGTTGTTACTTTGCCGTGTGTTATTTCTGTTTTATACAGTTTCTTATGTTTGTCTTACTATTTTATATGAGTTAATTAATGCTCGAATGTCTGTGTTTAGGAGGGGCTTATAATTTATCGGCACCATTATAGGTTTAGAGTTTGAAATTTGGCATTATTGTTTTGTATTTTGGGGGTGGAAATATTATTATTTGTGCGGCTAGTAAAGTTCAATGATTGTGTTTGTTAGGCTTCCAATTTTTATTCAGATGTCGGTTTCGGGTGTATGCGGCAAATGTTATCTCATTAATTTTATAATTTTTATTTGTGGATGTTGGAACAGTATGTTTAGAATGGATGGAGAATATATAGAATTATTATAGTGATATAACAGTATCAGACTCCTTCCAGATTTGGTTTTCAATATTTGGCATCCGATAGCACCTTTCTACAAAAAAAAATATTTAGCTTTAATTTCGAATATAATTTTAAGAAATAGATGATTTAAATATGTAGTGGATGAAATATTGTGAGATTGTTCTTTATTTTTACAGAAAGATTCTTTTAGCAAATCTTGTACATCTTTAATGTATCTGATATTAAAGGTTATATATTCAGGCATATTTTATTAACTTGCCTGCAGCAATACTTTTTATATAATTGTGGAAAAAAAATTTCTTTAAACATCATGTAATCTACTAATAAAGACTCCATG
>JABUQX010109043.1:0-2500 GCA_015478945.1 Trachelipus rathkii
TATTAAATAATTTATTTTATTATTATATGATGTTTTCTTTATAAAATATTAATATATTGTACATAGTTTTGTTTATTTGTTTTGTTGATTTTGTATTGAAGAAATGATCTCTAACCTTCCCGCCCTTTCCTGTCTTGGCGCCATTTTTGAAATGTATTTTCGTAGACTTTCAAATGTATATTTTGACGCAGCATCAAAGGAACTGTATATGTTAAAATGAAGTCTAATAAAATAACCGAAAAACAAATAGCCGTTTAACTTTTTCACTATAGAGGTAAGTTAAAATAAAAGTTTGTAGCATATTGTGTTGATGATTCATTAGCCTCGAGTAGCTAGCGTCATACATAGCTTCTATAAGCGAAAGCAGGTGACACTAAACAAAAAAAGCTGCAATAAGCTAGTACCTGTTTATATTTAGGTCTCACAACGTTATTACGTGGAACCCTTACTAGCATTTCAACCAGTATGAGCCAAGAGGGTCATGAATAGTTATAACCAACACCTTCACTCCATATATATATATATATATATATAGTATATATATATATATATATATATATATAGTTATATATAAAAAGATATATATATATATATAGAGCATATATATATATATATATATGGCATATATATATACCCGTTTAGCACCCTCTTCAACCCGTCACTATGCTGAGTCAGGGATTATAAGATAATTAAACTATTACTACATATTTATTGTTTTATTAATTAATCCAAAAAATATAAATAATTTAAAAAAAAGCAAAAAAAATTGTGCAATGTGAATTCTTAAAATATTTATAAACCATCATTTTAATGTAATGTTATACATATATATATATATATATATATATATATATATATATATATATATATATATATATATATATATATATATATATATATATATATATATATATATATATATATATATATATATATATATATATATATATATATATATATATATATATATATATATATATATATATATATATATTTATATTATATATATATATATATATATATATATATATATATACATATATATATGTTATATATATATATATATATATATATATATATATATATATTATATATATATATTATTATTATAATCAGAATAGTATATATATATATTTCAAAATTTAAATTTAGTTTTCTAGTTCTTCGAACCATTCATTTTGCATATACATTAGATGTTTCTTAATGTGACACACTAATGTAAATGTTAAATCAAAACTATTTTATTATCAGAATTTTTCCTGAGTAGTACTTTATTTTTCAATTCACTTTTTTAATAAAATCTGATAATATAACCAATGTGATTTGACTTCACATATACATTTAATGTCAGAATATATCATCTATTTTTCAAAATAGATGGCTCAAAAGAAGCGGGAAAATTATTAATATATATAGTATAGTAGTTAGCAGTATATATATATATATATATATATATATATATATATATATATATATATATTTATATATATATATACATATGTTATATATATATATATATATATATATATATATATCAGTATGTAAAAATTCCGCCCATTTGGGTAGTCCGCTAGCGCACCTCCGCACCTCGAAAAACCAGCTAGCGCTCCTCCGCACTTATCCACCATCAACCCTCCGCCATCGCAAGTCCGTACTCCGCACGTCTCCCGCTAATAATGTGCGACTTCATAAAAGATTTTAATATTAAATACTTAAATAGTATATATCCTTACAAAATTTATTTATAATATTATATGAAAAATTGAATGAATATTTGCAAAATTCAAGATTTTCCTCTTCCCTCCTCAATGTCTTCTCTCAAAGCAGATTGTAAGATACTCCATATTACCTTTCATAGCATTTAGTGCTCAAAATTAGAAGCAGTTAAGGCTGACCTCTTTTCCCTCAAAATATCCCCACCAAAACTAAATATTCGCTCTACAAAGTGGCAGAACTAGGAGAGTGGTATTATAATTTATAGAACAAGCTCATCAAATCTCTACTGCGTTGAAAGGGAAAGATGTTTTGTAGAGAGGAGTGCTGGTGTTAGTTCACTCCCAGCAGTCCATTTAATTTAAGGTCCTCACCCAAATCATTCTGCCTCCCTTCTGAAATATTTTGATCACCCTTCCACCCATAAGAAGGTCTATTTTGTCCAAGACTTTAGTAGAATCCATAAAGCCTCGACTCCTGCAGAGTCGATGCCAATGCTACGTATCAGCTCAGTAGCTATATATATGTTATTATATATATATATATAAATATATTATATATATATATATATGTTATATGTATATATATATATTATATATATATATATATATATATATATATATATATATATATATATATATATATATAAGGTATATATATATATATGTTAATCAGTTCTGTGTAAAACCCAAATATAATATATGGCGTATATATATGAGGTATATATATATACATATATATACATATATAATATATATATATACATATATATATATATATATATATA
>JABUQX010109043.1:5000-22500 GCA_015478945.1 Trachelipus rathkii
ATATATGTATATTATTATTATATATATAAATATATTTCCGTCGCTTGTGGGGGGAATTGATAAGTAAAAGCCTTATACTGCGATTCAATTTTTATTTCAGAAGATTTCCAAATTTTATATCCCAACACCAAGTGCCTGGAGGTAAATTAAAAAGAAATTAATATAGTATACCCAATAAAAAAAAGTTATAAAAAAAAGTAATAGTTTAGAAAATTTTTATAACATATCTTTTAAATGAAAAGTTAAAAGATGGCTTACAATTAAGAGATGAAAATTCCATTAAAATAAAAATAAAATTTCTGAGTAAGCTACCTATTAACACTATCAAAAATACTTCTTAAAAGTTCTCTAATTAAAATTAAAATAAAGTATCTTCCTTCTGAATATCATTAAATGTACAGACATTCCCATATATGAAGATTTTAAAAATTACAAATGGGCATTAAATTTAACCAATTTAGAAGTCTTAACCAAAAAGATTTAAACAACATGAACTCCTATGATGGTTTAAAAAAATGAAAGAAATATAAAAATATTACCCAATAAAATTAACTAAATGGTGTTTATTTTGAACATACCCCTTGAAATTATTTTAATTGCAGTGAGTTATCAATAATTAAAATTTAAGGCAAATTCTGAAAGTTATTAAAAATTAAAATTTAAGGCAAATTCTGAGATTAAATTTTACACAAACCGCAACTTCCCATCCACCTTTTGTTACTATAATTTAAGGTACAAGATTCGAAAGTTGCATAAAATAAAATAAATTTACTCAAACCGTACCCGAAATGAAACTATTGTTTAAAGCCGATACTTTTACAAACTAAAAACTTATATATAATTTAAAAATTAAAACTTAATAAAACTGTCTTCTAAATAACCGATACATGATGATTTTGGCTAGTTAGGAAAGAATGAAAATGAACCCAGGAAATTATAAAAATACAAAACAAATCCATTTTACTTGATAAAGCTGCTACTAATTTTTTTTGGTAAACAAAATTAAAAAAAAAAATTATGAAAAACTAAATTTTATCCAAAGTAACTTATATTTAGGAAAAGAAATGAATGACAAACTGGGTCTCTTTCCCATTTACTGGTTTACCTATGCTGATTGTGTTTTGTATGCTAAATAAGTTAGGACCAATGTGAACATTGGCACAACCTCGGATATTGCTAAGGTTACTAGGATCATTTTGTCCCGCCTTCACATTATCCGGAAAAATTACTTTATATTTAATTTACCTAACATAGCGTTTGTTTGAGAAGGCATTTTGGAACATTTCCCAAGCTTTATAACCCTAATAGCGAAGAGAGAGAGAGAGAGAGAGAGAGAGAGAGAGAGAGAGAGAGAGAGAGAGAGAGAGAGAGAGAGAGAGAGAGAGAATGGGAGGGGTGAGAGAGAGAGAGAGAGGACGGGGGAGAGAGGGAGACGAAAGAAGGAGAATGAGAGCAAATGAGAGAGAGTGCAGGAGATAGAGCATGAGTATGAGAGAGGGAGAGAATGAGTGAGAGAATCGAAAGAGGGAGAATGAGAGAGAATGCAGGAGATAGAGCATGAGTATGAGAGAGGGAGAGAGAGAGTGCAGGAGATAGAGCATGGGTATGAGATAGAGTGAGTGAGAGTACAGGAGATGGAGTATGAGAGAGGGAGAGAATGAGTGAGAGAATCGAAAGAGGGAGAATGAGAGAGAGTGAGAGAGTACAGCATGAATGAGTGGAAAAAAATAAATCCCTAAATCCAGACTTTTAGGCTCTAAATGGTAGCTTAATACCTAATAATAATAATAATAATAATACAATAATAATAATAATAATAATAATAATAATAATAATAATAATAATAATAATAATAATAATAATAATAATAATAATAATAATAATAATAATAATAATAATAATAATAATATCACAATTATGTTTGACCAAAATGATTTACAAAATATATTTTGATCTAAAATCTACCTTGAGTTTACATCAGTATAAGATGGCGCAAAATATATAAATTATAATAATGATATTAATGATACAAAATGACGATACTAATTCATATTGAATGATTGTAAGTTTAACTAGTTTTCCTGATATTTTTTCCAATTTACAAATCTGAATAGTACCAATAATAAAAAAAATATAGTAAGCCTCAAAAATATGATTAAATTTGCAATAGTTATAATAATAATAAAATAAAAATTACTAATGATGACTTTAACAGTAATAATTATAAAATGTTTGTACAAATTTTAGATGCAGGATTTATACAAGTAGGTATTCACAACCACCACGAATCTAAAGATACTGTACTATTTATGCTGTATTAAAGGGTGTTCAATATTTTCAAATCAGCGAGCTTAAATTTCAACATAAAGACTATTTGGTTATCTTATGATTTCAGAAAAAGGCAAACTAAATTTTGTTGAAAAGAAGTTTATAATAAAAATACTACTACTACTAACAATAATAAATTTATATATAAAAACTCGTACTTATAAAATAAATGTCGGTTAACAGACCACCAAATTGGGTAATTTTCTAATATCCAACTTCTTGCCGGTTTAAAACTTTTTCAGTAATGAATTGAAATATTAATATTTATAACAAAAGAAAAATGGTAAAATTATATCTCTTATTTGCCAGTTTTAAATGTTACTATTTAGAAATCAAATTATAAAAAAAATGAAAACAAATATTAGTACTCTTTGATGAATGTATGATACAGTATGGTTGAAATGTGTTAAAGTCTACTCGGCTAGCTTTTACAATCTATCTTGAAGCTAGAAAAGTACCGTAATTTTTTTTCAAGCTTACAACGAAGGCTAAAGTTAGTTTTAAGATTATGAGTGTATTAGTAATAACTTTTATAAAAAATTAAAATAATAATAATAATGAGTTTAATACAATACTACCGACGATAATATCCATATTCACGATTTTCAGTTTTGCCGAATAGTATATCCAATTGGTTATGATCATAGATCTGCTATATTTTATTTTGGCATAAGGCCTATTTGAGATAATACAGTGTGTTTGGCTTTCGGGGGCCTGTTTAAATAAAAATGTTTAAATTTATTTATAACGATAAAATTATAAAAATTGATATTAATAATGGCATAATGATATGAATCATTGGTTGAAATTAACTAAAACAAATACGCTAGATAAAGTAGGTTCTCGTGGTATTGGTCCGGGCCTAGTGCAAGTTAAGACAAAGGTTAAATGTTTAAAATTATACGGCGTTATTAATAACAAAAAAATCTTATAAAAAATATACTAATAATAAGAATAATCATTTATCGATCAGTGAGGTTGAATTTCAGTGAAAACCTTGGAATCAAACCTTAGGACTCATCAAGGCCTAGTTCTCTACTCGAATAGGCATTCTCGCGGTAAGCATTTATAATTACCGATGAAATGTAAAAGTTAGGATTCATGCCTACAAAACTAAAACTCTTGACTATTTTGTTATCAGAACTATTAAAAGGTAGGCTACGAAAAATTAAAATATGAATGTGTGGTAATTTAGGTAGGTCCAAAGAAATAGGTTCATATGAGTTTTATCGTGAGAAGGCCTATTATCTCGACCTTAAAATAAAGATTAGATAAAAAATCAAATCATGATGATAAAAAAATTATAAAAAAATCTATAATGATGCAAATAATATTTAGTATAATAATAATAGACTGAATTTGCGTATCAAACTAGGAATATTAATTTGTTTGCCAATTTTCTATATTTGGCTGAAACGGCATGAAGTAGCCTGGATTAAACTAGGCCTGCTATTTCAAGTTTTATCTTTTATAAAACTTTCTTAAGATATTCTTTGTTTTAGTGTTTTAATAAAGTAACTAGTAATTAGAAGAAACAATAAAATCTTACCACATCAAGATATCCAGGAGAACACTTTTGAAGACATGTAATTAAATAGGTCACTTCTTTTAAAATGAAGAAAGTCAAGCGCACGGGATTAGCGTGTAACGTGATGTTGCCGATTTGGCGAGTTTAAGAAATTTTGTGAAAAAAATGGAGAAGATAAATTGATGCAAGGTGGTTTTAAATTTATTTTTTAAATAAATAAAACAATTATTATTGGATAATTGTTTTATCGGATCTATACTTGGCATTAAAAAAATGACAGAGTATATATATATATATATATATATATATATATATATATATATATATATTTATAAATATATATATATATAAAGAGTTAAGATGAAGAAGAGTATATATATATATATATATATATATATATATATATATATATATATATATATATATATATATATATATATATATATATATATATATATATATATATATATATATAATATTGTAATTTTAATAAATTTTCTTGTTTCTTCAGAACTAACTCTTCTGTTTAATGACACATATTCTGACACTAATTGTATGCGTGAATTCAAATAATATTTTTTTCTATTATAAGGTTTTATTATTAAAGTAATCTGTTTTCAATTTAATTTACTTTTGAATTACGACATTGAAAAAAATTTAATAATTATAATTACGAAAGACTAATTCAAAATCATTGGTATTAAGAATTTGATTACAATGATTTCTTTTTGACGTCGTTTCTTCACAACTATCTATTTTGTATAATAAAATACACATTCTGACACTAATTTTATATATGAATTCAAATCATATTGGTTTTATTATAAGATTTTATTGTTAGAGTTATCTGTTTTTCAATTTTATTATCTTTTAACCTGTGACATTGAAAAAATTTTCATTAGTTATAATCATAAAAAACTAACTGAAAATCATTGGTATTCAGAATTCAATTACAATTATTTCTATTTGACATTTTCCAGCGTATTTCTGACGGCAGAAGGTTTAAGAGAATTACCTTTGTACGACGTGTAGTAAAGCTGTATATTTGCTCCTATTAATTACTAGTTAGAAGCATATAAGCTCAACTTAATACATCATTCTGAGGAACTCGTATGCTGAACGCCTGAACGTAAATATTCACTGTTACAGTTTTCAAAAGATCTTGCCATTTTCTGTAGAACTTGAGAAGCTGCAATATTGTTAATTAGAGTGAGGTAAAAGTTGCGTTTTTAATATTATTGTAATACTAAAACTATCGGTTGTGGCTTTCAAATGCGGATTTTTAATTTCCACGTCTGCGCAGATGTGGTTTTGCAACATTTTATCAAAAATATTTTAAACAAATATAAATTATTAAAAATGTAATGACTAAAAGTACTTTAATATAACATTTGAGACACCTACCAATAGTTCTGGTCAGGGTGAAGATTCTGTAATTACTAAAAAAAATTAAGTCCTTGGAAAAGAAACGGGTTTATTCCGAGTTTGTGTGAGAGCTACGGAGTTTAATTTTTTTGCCAGGTCCATCATTTTAAAATTACTCGGATTCGCCTTGGTTCCGGTGCGGCATCCATACCTTTTTATTTTGAAATAAATATAAACATGAAGAGTATTTTTATAATAATATAAAATATTTTTGCTCTAGTTTCTGTCCTCCTAAGACCTTTCGGATACATTGCACCTTCTCGAGAACACTGGTTTAAAGGCATTTCCAGAATGTGGAAAGAGAGTCAAGCCATCATGCATCCCCAAAAAAAGGTTCCCAAAGCCCAACTTTTTATCGAATAGATGTTGAACACTTCATTTAATACTTGATTCTTATCGAGTGGAAATTACATTTCGCAAATATAACTCTCTCTTCTTTTTAAATGATAATTCTATTTCACTTATTGTAATACAATGTTGTGAAACGGATATAAAACTTTTTCCAATGACTCTTCCTAATGTAATTTATTTACTTGTCTTTGAAAGCAATTAATCCATATTTTCCTTCACTTTTGTCATGAGGAAAGATGGAATGAAACATAGGATTTGTAACGTGGAAATCGGAGAGTTTTCAACTTTCAAAATATTAGTTATTTTAAGTGTCAAATTTCATGTCTTACTCCATTCTAAATGTTTCTTCTATTGAAACGCCAACGAAATACCAAAAATACGATAATTATTTTTGAAAGTATCAAGAGCTCTTTCGGCTAATGGTTGTCTAGAATTGAACTTGAAATGTCCTAAAGGGCCACATTATGAATGCCTCGAGGTATGTCATTTGTTCTTTTTTGGTAAGGTTCTCTCTTGAAAACAAATCAACAGTAGGTCATAATTCCTAAAAAACATTGCAATGACCTTGATATAATGAGGACAGCTTTTCGAGATTTCAGTAATGGAAAAAAATCAGCAATAGACGTGTTGGTATGATTCAGTCTTTGTTAATTTCTCCAGCAATTTTAAAGTTTCAGCAGCATTTTCAGTGATTATCAATCATTGGTGGACTATCCCGGTCGACAGAAAAAAATAATTCACAGGACAGTAAAAAAAATTAACTCTCTTGACCAAATCGTAGCCAAATTTTAATTTGTATTTTGGTTTTTTGTATTATTGCTATATATATATTATATATATATTAAATATATAATATATATATATATATATATTATATATATATATATATATATATATAATTATATATATATTATATGTTATATATTATATATATATTAGAGCTTAGGTTTTATGGCAACTAACATACATAACAGATAGTCCTAGATATCGCAACATTGATCCGTAATGCCCGCCGCAAGCGTTAGTTTTAGTTTGTGGTAGGTAGAGTTATGCTAGGTTAATTATTTGTGTTCAGTTCGTTGATATTATATATATATATTTATATTATCTAATTAATTTATAATAATAAATATATATATATATATATATAAAATATATATATTATATATATAATTATATATATATAATATATATATTATATATATATAATTGGCGATACATTGTTAAGATTGTGATCAGTAAAAAATTTTGCGAGTATGTTGACTCAAGCAGCGTGAGTCGCTATAGGGTCGACTCGCGCTGAGTACGCGAGTATATTAATATTACTAATAATATTACTACTATATATATATATATATATATATATTATATATATATATTATATATAGTATATTATGGTAAAGCGTTTAAGTGATTCAAAACTAGCACCTAGAGTAGACCGCATAGATATCAATATCGAGGTCTCTCGCCTGTAGGTGGACGACCAGGGGACTTCATGCCGCCCTCTTTTTTCCCATTGGCTCGATGCCCCAAAAATTGAAGTTCAAGGAAGACTATTTCCATAGGAGGCTTCGACCGATGGGGGACGGTAATTATTTGCCCGTCGTCCACCTGAGGCCGAAAACGCCCGATACATGATATCTATGCGATCTACTCTAGGGTGTTCGTTAGTTTAATATTAAAAAGGACTGTTATATATATTATATTATATTTTATTTATATAATATATATATATATATATATATATATATAATATATATATTATATTATATAATATATATATATTATATATATAATAATGATATATCAATATATATATATATATAATAATATATATTATATATATATATATATTATATATATATATATATATATTTATTATATATATATTATAATATATATTATTTATTATATATATATATATATATAATATAATAATATATATATATTATATATGATAAATATATATATATAGATATATACTATATATATATTAATATATATATTATATATATATATAATTATATATATATATATATATACATAATAAATATATATTTTATATATAATATAATATATATTATATAATATAATATTATATATATATTAATAATATATATATATTATATATATAGTGAGCGTCAATCACTCGCGTACTCAGAGGGATGTCGAACCTATAGCGAATCACGCTGCTTGAGTAACCTACTTCTAAATTTTTAACTGGGATCAAATCTTAATTATGCATTATATAATTATATAGTTATATATATAATATAATTATATATAATAATATATTATTATATATATATATTATATATATATTATGTATATATAATATTAATATATATAGTATATATATATATATATATAATTATATTATATATATATATATATAATTTTTATATATATATATTATATAATATATTATATAATGGCTTTATTTTACTTTTCGGCAGCAAAAAATGAAAAAGACTAAGTCCATCTGATGTTTATGGGGATTGAACATGTGATATTTTAAAAAATAACTCGATTAGTTGTTTAATCGATTATTCTGTAATAAGATATGATAAAATTAAAATAAAAATCGATCAGTAATGCTTACAAAGTTTATATTCGTCGGATGTATTTAGTGGACGTGTGATCGTAAAATTTAGAAATGAATGTAGTTGATATGTGTTGATATATGCAAAACATTGATTTTGTTTAGGTTGTTTATAAACATTTTCAATTCTAATTTTGCAAAAAAAAGTTGTGAGAATGTTTAAAAGAATGTTTCAATATTAAGAGTGGAGAAAATTTAAATTTTACTGCAATGCCAATGTTTGTAGTAAGGGTATACAGTCTCACTTCAACACTATTGTTTGCATAGTAGTGTTTCAATACAGGATGCCCTTGTAATATGTACTATTTGGGTTCAAATGCAACACGTAGCAAGGGTTTCAATGTACGAGTGATGTTTCCAACGATGGTTGTAGACTGGTTTTTATTTTGCTGTGAGGTAATATTATATATATAATATTATATATAAATATTAATATATATATATATAATATATATTATATATTATTATACTATATATATATTATATAATTTATATATATATATAAATATATATAATAATAATATAAAATTATATATATGATAATATAAATATTATATATAGTAATATATATAATATAATATTAAAATATATATTATATATATTATCATATATATATACTATAGGAAAAGCATATGGCGAGAAAGAATCTGAACATTTATTAAACTGACAACGTTTCGGTCAACTGGGACCATCATCAGGTCTAAAAAATTAAAAAAATTAACATTAAAATTAAATAATTTAAACAATATAATTACATGGACGGACCAAAATTAGCATAAAAAGTAATATTAATAATAATAATAATAATACAAATAATAATAATAATAATAATTTAATAATAATAATAATGAATAATAGATAAAATGTGCATTGTTTTGATTTTAATTTCCCTTAAGGTATTATATTATTTATTATTCTTAATTTATTATTATATTATATATTATATTATTATTATTATTATTTATATATTATTTTATTATTTATTATTATATTTATTATATTTTATTTAATTATTTATTATTTTTATATTAATTATTATTATTTAATTATTATTATTATTAGTATTATTATTATTAATTATTATTATATTATTATTATTATTATTATTTATTATTCTTATTATGTATTATTATTATTATTTATATTATTATTATTATTATTATTATATTATTATTATTTTCCTAGATTTTTATTATTTATTAAATTTATTTCTTATTATTGTTATTATTCATTTTTTCCTAGATTTTTTTATTATTATTATTATTATATATTATTAATTATTATTATTATTATTATTATTATTATTATATTATATTATATTATTATTTTCTTGTTATTTATTATTATCTTATTATTATAATATATTCTTTTTATTATTATTTTTTCCTATTATTTGTACTTATTATTAATTTATTATTATTACTATTATTATTTTTTTAATATATGTATTATTATTATTTTTTGTATATTATTATTATTTAATTATATTATTATTATTATTAATTATTATTATTAATATTATTTATTACTTATTTTTTTATTATTATTATTATTACTTTATTTTTTGTAATAAATCTTATAATCATATTATTTATTATTATTATTATTATTATTATTTATTATTATTATTATTATTATTATTCATGAATTTTTTACTATTATTGTTTATTATTATTTTTAATATATTATTATTTTTAATACTATTTTTTATTATTCTTTTAATATTTATATTATCTTATATATATTTATTATTATTTATTATTTTTATTATATTATTATTATTATTATTATTAATTATTAATTATTATTTTTATTATTATTATTTGTTTTTATTTATTATTATTACTTTAATAATTGATAATTATTATTTTTAATATTATTATGAATTTTATTTTTTGGTGTTCTGTTATTATTATTATTATTAGTTATTATTATATTATTGATATTATTGGTATGATTATTATTATTATCATTTTATTATTATTATTATATTATTATTATTATTATTATTATTATTATTATTAATTTTATTATTATTATTATTATTATTATCTATTATTATTATTATTATTATTATATTAATATTATTATTATATTATTATTATTATACATCTTTTAATTTATCATTATTATATTTAATTATTATTATTATTTTATTTATTATATTATTAAAATATTTTATGTTATTTTTTGGTCGTCATGTAATTATATTGTATAAATTATTCTAATTTTTTATTGTTAAAGATTTTTTAATTTTTTAGACTGATGTATGTGCAGTTGTGACCGAAACGTTGTCAGTTTAATAAATGTTCAGATTTTTTCTCGCCGTATGCTTTATCCTCAGTATATAAGTTTTGCCAAACTAAATGTGATTACTTTACTATATATATTATATAATATATAAATATATATATTATATATTATATATATATATTATTTAGTACTAATATATATATATATTATAATATATATATATATATATATATATTATATACTATAATAATATATATATATAATTATATATATAATATAATATATATATATGATATATGATATATATATAGTATAATATATATATATATAATATATATATATAATTATAATATAATAATAATAGTATAATATATATATATAATTATTATATAATAATATATATTATAATATTAGATATATAGCACGTAGTTAGATGAGGATCATTTAATTAAACCTAGAATTAGATTCATCATACCTGGGACAAATATAATAATAATTAGAAGGTGTTTAAATAGATTTTTGATGTTATTCTTTTATTACATTGCTTTTCGATATTGTTGTTTGCACACAGAATAATAGATAATTTTATTTGTATAAAAAATAAGGAGTGGGCCACAACCCTTTAAATATAATTTCGTGAATACTTAAATCCATATTATATACATTTCCATTTAGAACAGTGTTGCAAGGTGGGGCAAATATAATGCCATGTTCCTTACTAGATCTTCCTCACCGTTCTTTATATAATTTATCTTTTATTCACTGGCGAATTAACCTTAGCGTAATCAAATGAACACTTAAGATCTATTATGACCGAACATTAATAATAATTTAACACCTTTAAATTTACTTACAAAAATAATTATAATTTTTTATGGTGCCAGGGACAAAAACCCCAGCGCGCCTCGCGGCACTGATGTCGTTGGCCGAACTAACTCTTCCCTCGTTTTGGGCGTCAGATATTGCCGGACAGGGAAAAGACTCTTATTGGCTGACTAAGATTTAAATAATACAAAAAAAATAATAAAACAGTTATGTGATGTTATCATAGATGTAAGTAAATTTTTACGTACATATAATTAACCATTAACGATGTGACTTGTTCCTCTCATGATAATAGTTTAACCATTACATATAAAGATTATAAAATCATTGTTTATCGTAACGGTAGTCCGTAACAGTGATTTCCGGTTGATCTAGTAGACTAAGCTTTAAATTCGAAAAAATATTTTTTTAAAATTTTTTTTAAGTTTCATAACCATTTCGTAGAATTTATTTCATTTTAACTCTCTCTTACTTGTCTAAGGCCTACCCACACGTGATGACGTCAGAGGACAACAAAGCTCATAGCTCCTCCCCCTTATGGTACAACGACAGTTATATTGTTATTTCAGATAAATTTTAACTATGATTTCAATTATTCTGAAAATCTATTAAGTTAGACGGCACATAAAATATTATAACATAATCTTAACAACAATTTATTTTGGGCAGTACCATCTGTCCACGCGCTCCTATTTTTTGCATTATATTTTTTTTTAATCAGTGGAACGCCAAATTTCCGCTAACTAATTACCATACTCTTAAAATAATACACATAACCATAATTTAAATGGGATTCTCCAGAGAATTGGTCATAAAGACCTCACAAATAAATATTTAAAATTCTAAAATTTTAAATTTCTAAAATACAGTTAAATTTTTCTTCCTCAAGAGAAGGAATTTTATTATATGAATACAACGGTATCTCCTTAAAGTCCGTCTTACAAGCATTTCTTAAAGTTTTATTTACAAGTTCACCCATCTTTCCCTCCCAATTTTGGGGGGTAAGAGTACCGAAGGATAGGGGATTCCCACCTCCTTACATATTGTAAACGTTTATTTAAATATACACAAGATTCTTCTAATTATGCATGAAGACAAAAAGACGTCATCTGTTTTTCTATTATTAACTAGTAACATATCTGACACGTTCCGAATTATAGATATAGTTTAATTGACCTTTAATCAAAACAAAATAATTAACAGGATTAAATTTTTCTTACAAAAAAAAATACATTTGCGGCGGGGAAGAATTTCTATTGTCTTTCTGTATTTTGCTGAACACGTTAAGAGGGCTTAGTGCTTTAACAGACAGGCAATTTTTTTTTAGCTAGTTGTTACCACGCATAGAGGCGAATTAATCTTTTGGGTTTCTTAAAAAATTTGGCAGCATTGCTTCATCCATTTTCGAGCTTTATTTTTATTTTTTGTTGTTGGTTCTTATTTTTTTCAGGCTCGCTGGTTTAATTTTCACATTTTATAGATAAAGCGTTTTCCTTACTTCTTTGTAGGTCTCCATGGGGGGGGGAGTTTTCCTCTAGCCGTCCCCATATAATAGCAGGACGAAGCTTTCTGGTATCGGCCTTCATTGGAAGATTTTTTTTTTTTTTTTAAGCTACGGTGATTTTTCTTTCTTGAATTTTTTTTTTTTTTTTTTTTTTTTTTTTTTTTTTTTTTTTTTACGGTTTTTTGCCGACTTTGGCAGCTGTTTATTGACTAGCTGTACTTCAAGCTCATTACGCGTTTTTAGTATATCACTATTGAACTCTCAAGACTTCGCGTTATTTTATTATTATTATTAATATTATTAATCTCATCTGGCCCTTTTTATCAAAAGGTTGTAATGAATGATGTCGATCTGGGGTTTACCAAACTGTACCGGGCGAGATGATGAGATCATTAATCAAATAGACCTATAATTAAATTACTCATACCTCGGGTACAATAATTAATAAGATAGAAGGTATATAGAAAAATAGTTGATGTTATTTTCTAACATTCTTTTTATATTGTTTGATCGCAGATCATAATAGATAACTTTTATTTTGTATAATAAATAAAGAGGGCCACTGACCCTTTAAATATATTTTCGTGATACTAATCCCCAAATTGATATACCTTTCATTTAGAACAGTTTTGCAAGGTGGGGCAAATTAATGCATGTTCCTTAACTCGATCTTCCTCGACGTTTTTAATAATTTTAATCTTTTATTCACTGGCGAATCAACTTAGCGTATAAATGACACTTAAAGATCTTATTATACGATCATTAATATAATCTAGCACCTTTTAATTTTATTACAAAAATAAAATAATTTTTAGCGTGCCAGGGACAACACCCCCACGCGCTCGCGGCATCTGATGTCTAACTAACGTCTTCCCTCGTTTTGGCGTCAGATATTGCCGGACAGGGAAAAGACTCGTTATTGGGCTGACTTAAGATTTTAATAATACAAACAAAACTAATAAAAACGTTTTATGTGTGATGTTTTATGAGATGTAAGTAAATTTTACCCGTACATACTCAATTACACATAGTATATCGATTGGAGCTGTGTTTTCTCCTCTCATAATAATTACTTTACAATTAAACAAATGAAAAAAGGAAGTTAATGAAAAAATTGTCTTTATACGTACGGTAGTCGTAGCATCATGTGATTGCCGTTGATCAAGAACACCCAGCCTTAAATTCTAAAAATAATATTTTTTTTTTAAATTTTTTTTAAGTCGCAGAAAATATTCCGTAGAAATTTATTCATTTTAATACCTCTCGTAACTTGTCTTAAGGCCTACCCACGTGACTGACGTCGAGGACAACAAAGCTCATAGCTCCTCCCCTTATGGTACCACGACAGTTATATTTCGTTATTTCAGCTAAATTTTAAATTGACTTTGTCAAAATTATTCGAAAATCTTATTAACTAGAGGCAACATAAGAATATTATAAACATAATCTTAATCAGACAGATCTTACAATTGACACATACGAGAGGTAAGTAAATTAACAACTACTTTTGCATAATTTTTTTTAATAGTGGACCCAAATTTTCGCTAACTAATTACCATACTTAATAAATACAATACAATAATTTTTACAATGGAGATCTCCAGCATGACTTTGGTCATAAAGACCTCACAAAATAGCTATTTGAAAATTCTAAATTTTAAAATTTCTAAAAATACCAAGTTACAATTTTCTTCCTCAGAGAAGGAATTTTATTATATGAATAACAACGGTAACTCCTTAAAGTCCGTCTTACAAGCATTTCTTAAAGTTTTATTTACAAGTTCACCCATCTTTCCCTCCCAATTTTGGGGGGTAAGAGTACCGAAGGATAGGGGATTCCCACCTCCTTACATATTGTAAACGTTTATTTAAATATACACAAGATTCTTCTAATTATCATAAGACAAAAAGACGTCTATCTGATTTTCTATTATTCTATAACATCATTCTGCGCCGAATTATAATATATTTTAAATGACCTTTTATAAAAGAAATAATTAACAATTAAATTTCCTTACAAAAACAAAATACCATTTGCGCGGGAGAAGATTTTCTATTGGTCTTTCTGTATTGTTCTTCTGAACAGCCGTGAACGAGTGCTTTCATGTGCTTTAACAGACAGGTCAGTTTTTTTTTTAGCTCTTAGTTTTTGTGTACCATTAGCAAGAGGCGAGATTTGAACGTTTTGGGTTCTTTTTCGCATATCCTCTGCCGCATTGTTATTGATCCGAACTCATCGAAGGCTTTATTTGTATTTCTTTGTTGGTTTGTTGTTTTTGTTATCTTCAAGGCTCGCTGGTTTCCTTGAATTTCACATTTTTAGAGAAAGCGTTTTCTTACTTCCTTTTGTAGGTCTCAATGGGGGGGGGAGTTTTTCCTCTACCCGTCCCCCATATAATAGCAGGACACGGAAGCTTTCCTGGTTCGGCCCTCATTGAAGATTTTGGTTGTTTTTTTTTTTCTAAGTGCACCCGGTATTTTTCGTTTTTGAATTTTTTTTTTTTTTTTTTTTTTTTTTTTTTTTTGTTTTTTTAACGGTTTTCATTGGACTTGGGCAGGCTGTTTATTTGAATAGCTTGTACTTCACGCTCATCTACGTTTTTAGTATTAATCACTATTGGACTCTCAGACTTGTTTTAAAATATATTCACTTTGGGTAGTAGTTATTATTATTATTATTATTTGACTTTTTATGAGACGGTTGGTATGTTTTTAAGTGCCGATGACTACGGGTTGTCACCAATGTATCACGAGTAGATGAAATCATATCACTTAAACCTGAATTAGAGTACTCATACTCGGGTTAACAAAATTAATAAGATAGATGGTTGTAGTTAAATTAGATTTTGATGTTATTCTTTTATTAACATTCTTTTCATATTGTTGTTTGCACACAGAATAATAGATAATTTTTATTTTTGTATAAATATCAAGAGTGGGCACTGACCCTTTTAATATATTTTCGTGAATACTTAAATCCCCATATTATATACTTTCATTTAAGAAAGTTTGCAAGGTGGGCAAATAATAATGCCATGTTACTTACTCGATCTTCCTCACGCGTTCTTTATATTTTTATCTTTTTATTCACATTGGAATCAACATAGCGTATCAAATTGACACTTAAAAGATCTTATTATACGAACAAAAGGTTGCTAACCACTTAAGATTTTAATCTGTTAATATAATATATTTTTAGCGTGCCAGGGACAAAACCCCCAGCGCGCCTCGCGGCACTGATGTCGTTGGCCGAACTAGACTTCTTCCTCCTCGTTTGGCGTGAAGATTATTGGCCCGGAGCGGAAAAGACTCTTTTGGCTGCCTTAAGAATTTTTATAATAAATAAAAACAAAATATAAAAACAGTTATGTGTGATGTTTAGAGATGTAAGTAAAATGTTACGTACATACCTAATCCATAAAGATGAGCTGTGTTCTCCTCTATAATACATAGCTGTACATTAGCAATAAAGATTATAAACTTGTTTTATAGACGGTAGGTCCGTACATATATATATATAAGTAAATATTATATTAATATATATTATATAGTCAACTAGTACATCATAACAAAAACGAAAACGGTCTATATTAATATATATATTATATATATAATATATATATCATATATATATATATATATATATATATAATATATATATTATTTATATATATATATATATATATATATATTATATATATATATATATATGTATTATAATATATATATATATAATATTATTATATAATATATATATATATTAATTATATATAATATATATAATATATACTATACTTAGTGATGCAGGTAACATCGCATCCCGGAGCATTAATAAAAATTCTCATCGCATCCGCATACGCACTTTGCCTGGCGGATGTTTGCGCGGATATTTTATTGTCGAGATTTTATAAAGATTTTATAATAAAATACTTTAAGATAACCTGAAAATGAAAATGAAAAATGAGTTGAAGGCATTTCAAAATCAGCTTGATATTCCATAAATTACTGTTTCAAGACGTTCCAATATCGCTGGAATATGTACTGTCATATGATGGAAAGATTGGTATGTCCAGCAGAACTCTGGCTTGTAAGCCGTTTGTATTCCAAAGTCACATTCTTCTATATAGGAAATGACATCCATAATCATTAAGCGTATTGGAAACCATTTGACGAAATTATCAAAAAAATCAGCGCTCTACAGCTTCTGTCTTTGATGTAATATACAATTAATCTAAAAGTTAAGCAAAAGTTTGGAGCCATATCATAAAATAAAAATGACTAGCCTTATTAAAAAGAATGAATGAAAGTAGAATGAAAGTAGAGAAAAGAGAAGACGCTTTGGTTCTGTGAAATTAAGTGACTTCATATTTCTGGTTGAGCTTACTTGATCCCTTTTAAGGGTCAAGTTTTTTTGTAACACAATGGTAACACAAGTTAAATCGTCACTTTGTGTTGAAGTTGAAACTTCAATCCGAACAGTCATTAATTCCGCCATCCATTAAAAGGAAAAAATGAAATCTATAGAACCAACACCCCCTTCTACAAGTAAATCAATACAGATTCACTGGAAGTAATTTCTACCCGTCGTAGTGATGACAGAAACACACAGATTACGACAAAGATGTAGCGCAAATGATGGTGAACTTACACTAAGAAAAACGACTGAGATACAAATGATATATCC
>JABUQX010109043.1:25000-33013 GCA_015478945.1 Trachelipus rathkii
ATTAAGTATATATATATATATATACTAGGACTAGGCTTACTGCTTATAGCTTACTACAAGAATAATATTTACAAAGTAAAACTTTTTAATCATGAGCGAGGTAAGTTAAATTTTGTGATAGAAAGTTTTTAATTATTCCCCATAAAATATGTTAAAAACAAGTGGATACAAGAAGATGAGAATTCTCCTAGCCATTTGTCTTCCCAAGAACAGGTGCAGTGAAGGAAGCGCAACGGTGACAATTACAAAGAACACACGAAAGAGAAAAAACAAAACAAATACAAAAACAGAAGATTAAAGTAAGAAATAAGAAGGAATCTTTAAAATTGCCTTTTTGAATGTTAGAGGGGTAAATGCTGAAGGTAAGAGAGAAGAGGTTGGGATGGTTTGGAAGGATATAAAAATAGATAAGTATGCTTTAAGTGAAACAAAGTTGAAAGGCAAAAGAAAGGATTGGTTTGGGAGCTACAGGGGACTAGTTTCAGAAGTCAGTGAGAGAGTTAGGACTCAGAAAGGTGTAGGGATAATTATGGAAAAAGAATTATGTGAAAATATGAAGGTAAGGTAATTTATTAGTCCAAGATTAATGTTGGTAAAACTGAAATTGAGGAATGAAAGCTTGAGGATATTTGTAAGTGCATATGTCCAATGATTTTGCAAGAAGCAGGAGCTGTTTTGGGGTGAACTAAACGATTGTTTGGGTAGTTTTAATGGGAATGATAAGTATAAGGCAAGAAAGAATTGTTAGAATTATGCTGCTTATATTAAGTATAGATTATATATATATATATATATATTATATATATTATATATATATATATATTATATTATAATATAATATATATATATATATTAAAATTATATATATATATATAATATAATATATATATAATTATATATATAAATATATATACTTATATAATATTATATATTATTTATTTATTTATTTATACGTATCTGACCATTTTCCGCATGGTTGCAAGGTGGTGTTGGTGGGTGATAAATACTAAAAATATGCACTCACATCTCACGAAAAGAAAATTATGTTAGAAGGGGGTTTTCAGCCCTTGCCACCAGAGGAAGAAAATTTTGATAATTTACTTCATATGAATCGACCGCTTTGAGAAACGCAGCTTCCACCTCTTTGCTAATTTATATTAATTCTTCTTTATTATTTTCATTTTATTTTAGATTTTCTATAAATTTACCTAAAAAGATCATGTAGCCTAAAAAGTTTTTGCAACTTCTCATCCAAGACTTAAATGAATTATTTTAATGTATAAATAAAAATTTGACATTTTTAAAATCCAAATAAAAGAAAATATAATATTTTTTTCTTTTAAAGCTGTTTCGTTAAATTACAAAACAATCTCTCTTCTGAAAATATATTCAGACCACTTCTAGAATAGACTTCAGATTTTTTTTCAAAAATAAATTTCAGCTTCCTTTCTCCTGTCCAATCCTCTTCCTTCTGGCCTTTCTGTTTTTTGCTTCCCCTCTGGTTTCCACTGTGTCCACATTCGAACGACGGTCGAATCATATATATCTATATTATTATATATATAATATATATAGTATATATATATATATATATTATATATATATATAGTATATAATTATATATAATATATATATATATATATATATATATATATATATATACCATATTTATTAAATATTTATTTATCAATTATTTTTTATATATATATATAATATATATTATATTATATTATATTATATATATTATATATATATAATTATATGAAGATATATATATATATATATATATAAACTTTTTGTTTAATATATATTATACATACTTTAACTTATACGTAGCTTTCACCCCCTGGCCACCTCTACTGGGTCCACACAGGGCGAGGAATCTCACTACCTGGCCTCGGATAGTCAGAGGTCCGGCAGGCCGCGCGTCCAGTTTCTTTTTGCTCAGGTCCGGCATTGTAAGTACATTGTTATCTGTCTCCGGACGGCACTCCTGCAGCGTGGGGCAGTTTGGGGATCTGAGTTTCTCCGATTTTGAATACTGGCCCTGTATTCCTGGCATGCTGGATGATGCTCCGCAACTGCAGTTTGGCTAGTGTGCTTTGCATTAATTATATTGGGAAGTGTCATTTTTCCCTTGAAATTCTGATGTGGATTGTTATGTTTTATTGTTTATTGTGTGTTCGTTTGGCGGGTATCTTGCTCTGGTTATGATAGTGTGGATGTTTTGTTTAATATTGTATTTTCGTGTTGAGGGTGGGATAGTGTTTAGAATCATTTGTAGTAATTTGCTTGTGGAGGAATTAGGAATTTTTAGACGCTGTAGTAATGGGTTGATAGATTATGTTAAAGGCAAGGTGAGTTCGGTGAGTGTTTGGGTCGGGTTGGGGGAGAAGAATTGTATTCCATCATTTCTAGGTGGGATTGTATGAGAAGATGCTTGTTTCATTGTGTTAGTGTGTTTTGTGGGGTTGCTAGTTTGTGTAGTTGTGTATGATTCTGAGAGCTCTGTTATTGAAGCTGGTAAATTATTTTTAGTGGTATTCGATAATGTGGAGCATATGCCTGATGCCTAGTTGATGTGGTCCTTTAATGAATTTTTGGTAGGTGGTCGTGCTAGTTTTTTGATGCGTTGTTTTCGTTTGAATTGCTATTATTTTTAAGAGTTTAATTCCTGTTCGTCTGATGATATGTGTTTGGGTTGTGCTTAAGATGTTTGACTATGTGTCTATGGCTAACTCGGCTATTTTGGTGTTTTGTTAGTGTGTATTGGAGTATTGTTTAAGCTAGGATATTGGGTGAAGTTAAGATAAATGCTTGTCCGTGAAGTGATTTAGTAGTCAAAGGACTTGTTTGGGTGATGCAGTATTCACGTTACTGTTCAATCAGGTTTGTCTTTAATCCTAAGTATTCGTGTGTTAGTAGTGTGTTCGGTTTCTAGGTTTGGTGGATGGTTGCTAATTTGTTATGTCATCGCTGAATGTTGTTTGACGTTTGTGTTTGTTGTGTGATGTTGGTAGGCTCCTGATTCTAGGGTTGAAGAGTGTGGGGGATAGTTTTGCTCCTTGGTACGCCAGTTGTGTATGATGAATTTGTTTTTGATTTCCACGTTTCCATGTTTGACGTGTGGGTCGTCTTGCCTGGAAGAAAAGTTGGCTATCCATTTTTTATGGTATTTGCTTCCTGTGTGTTGATGATCTTTCTATTATGTGTGGTAGGTACTGGTGTCAAAGCTTTGTTTAATCTATTGTTTATGTGTAGTATTCGTTTTGAAATAGGAGTTTTTGGGTTTAGGCGTTGACTAGGGGTTGGATATAATAGTTGTGAGCGCCTGTAGTGGTTGAGTGTTGTTGTTTTATCCGTGTTGAAAGGTTGTTGGGTAATGTGTGGTTATTATATTCAGAATGAAGTTGTTCAAATAGTTTCCTGAGTGTGGGATATAATGAATCGGTGGTATGAGGGCTGGTCGTTAGGGTCTTCATGTGTTTCTAAGTTGGTATTATATTTTGTTTTTTCCATTTTTGTAGGATGTAGTTTAGTTGTAGGGATTTTTAGGCCGGAAATAATTCGTAAAGTGGCTCTAGAACAAAAAAAATATAAACAAAAACATATATAGAACAAAAAATATAATATAAAAAATTGAATTAAAGGGGGATCTTGTAACATTAAAATGGATGCTTGCACAAGGGCAAAGGTAAATTATTTTCCTATTAATTTAGACTTGTGGGACGAAGGCAAACAATTTACTAAAGCATTATGTAAAAGATAATCTCAGCATTTCTGTGAATATATCCAACTTGTCGTTGACGTTTGAAAAGAATTCGAAATTAATAAGAGGAAAGTAATTAGCTTTGTTACGGGTAAACATGATCAGTATGATTGTATAATTAAATAAGGACGATGAGGAGGAGGATCAGAAAACTGGTCAATGTGATACTGATTTTTTCTTGATATCAAAACGAAGTAATAGTTAATTTTTAGTAACGAACTTGATAAAACTATGAAAAGACTATGTTCCGATGACGTTACCATTGCACACATGAGGCATGGAGTTCACACTTTATAGTTAACAGTGTGTGATGGTCTCCGGAATACTCATACAGAAAATCTTATGAGAAAGGCGAGACAAATATCAAGGCAACCCACACCCTACAATTAATGGAAGTTTTAAAGCGTCAAGTTGGAAAAGTAGCAATTAGGGTTGGCCAAGCACCGAAATTTTGCACACCGCTCCGCACCAAAAGTCATTTTTTGTCGCTGATCACCACACCTCTATGTTTCAATGAGCACCGCGCTCCGCACCACGCACCGCACCGGTACATTGTATTTGTGTGGCGCAACGCACAGCACAGCACCAAAATGAATGCATCACGCACCGCACCGCACCGCAGCTGGTGCGTCGGCCAACCCTAGTGGCAATTTTAGATCAAGATACAAGAATGGGAAGTACATCGAAAGGCTTCTGCAACTTCTCCAATTTTATAGAGATGGAAGTATCTAATTAATGTAATCGAGAATAATAGAAAATGACAAAAAATTCCATGAAAGAAGGGAAAGAATGATGTTTGAAAACAAAAATATATTTGTCAGCTATCTTTCGTTGATCCACATTTCTGGATCTTCCTTAGAACTGAAGATCTATATTAAGCTGAGATGCGTCTTTGTTGGAACTAGGAACTTAAAAGGGATAAAAACTATCAAACAGAATCTGGGTTTGGAGGTCAGATGTTCTATCATTCAGGAACTCCATTGTGGTTTATTTTGTACAGATGAAGATGGAAAAATCAAATTTAACAAACAATAGGACCAATTGAGCATAGAATCAAAAAGCGATCAAAAAAGGCAATCTAACAATTTAGAAACGGTCACCTAAAATCTCCAGAAAAATCAAATTAGAATCCATAAGGAATTGATTGAATAACGAAAATAAACCTTAATTCGAAGTTAATATATATTACATTGGACATAGAAAATTTACCTCACAACCTATACTGGATGGTGGTGTACAGAAGTGTATAACAGTTAAAGAGGCAATCCTTTTGCTATTCTAAAATTTGGGAGATGGATGTACACACAGTTTAGAGCTTTGCTCATAAAAAATGAGTGTTGAGTGCTATTTTTCTGCTTTAAAATAATAAAATCGAAATTAAGGCCATAGTTAAAGGAGATTTATTGAAGGCGGTTTTTATTTTTTAAAAAACATTTTTTTAAAAAAATTATATTACATTCCTCACACAGCAGGCAATTACATTACTTGAGAATATTTAAAATTAATAAGAAAGTGGAATATTATTATTTGTTTTACTTAATTTTTATTTTACTTAAAATCTGTTTTCAGCTAAAATTAATATTATGTACGTTCAGTGGCAATCCATAGTTCCAAGGAGTAATTAATTTTTTAACTTTAGAATGAAACTAATATTGTTTTGCGTTTTTTTTATAAAAAAATGCTTTCGAAAAAAAAAAAAACAACTTATGAAATTATATTAATAATTCTCCAAGAGGAATTGTATAAAATTTTAGGAAGAAAGTGGATTATCTTGTTTTTGTTTTCCTTAATCTTATTTCTATGAAAATGATTTTCTGCTTTAATGTAGTCCAATAAGATGTTCATAACAAACATTCATTTTCAGCATACACATAAATTTTGTAGCAGAAATTTAATGATTGTCATAAGTGTAGAATGGTGAAGGAATTATAAACTTGGAGCGGAGCCAACAATTTAAATTGCGGAGCAGGAGCGGAGTCGGTAACGTAGTAATTTTAAAATGCTGGAGCAGGAGCGGAGCAAATAATTTAAAATGCGGAGCAAGAGCCGGGTCGATCGTGGTATTTTAAAATGCTGGAGCCGGAGCCGGGAGCCGGAGCCACGGCTAGGAGAAGTAATTTTAAAATGCTGGAGCAGAGTTGGAGCCGGCTAATCTTTAAATGTGTAGCGGAGCCGAGCCGGAGTTAGCAAAAAATTTAAAAGCTTCCGCAGCCTCCTGTTGTACTAATCTGTAGCTATTTATAGAAGTAGCGCAGCAACGAGATATTCTCTATGCGACAAGCCGCAATAGCAAACTGCAGACACTACGACAGGAAACGAAAAAATTGGAGGAGAGTGTCGACGACAAGTTTGTTTGATGTGAGCCTTGGCTCAAGTGCCTCATGTGTTCAGTAGAGCACATCAGCGGGTCAAATAAATGGCAATTAACAAATTAATAATTGCATTTAGGATTTGATTACAAAATATATAATACACGCCAATTGTTCTATGATTTAGTAAAATATGAGCGAATGATCTTTTAAAAATGTAAAAATCCTTGATTCTACTAATTCGAAAATTTAGCCTAATTGGTTGAACCAAAATGAAAATGTGATTTCTTAAAAATTTTTTTCTATTCATACTCATCAGAAAATGTAGTGCTGGACGTTTGATTGCGAAAACAAAAAAATGTATCCTGTCTAATTTAGGGTAAAGTCAATAACTTTGTATTTTTTGTTCATTTTGTCCAAACTTAAGGCACTTCGCGCGGAGCTGAAGGATCTAACACGATGATTTTCCTTGAATTTTTCTTCAATTTTTTTTTTTTTTTTTTGTGATTAGCATGCAAATAGCACCTTTGAAGCCTATTAGAATTCGATGCTCAAAATATATATATATATATTATTTAGATATTATATTATTATATATATATATATATATATTATTATATATATTATAGTTATATATTATATATATATATATATATATTATATATAATATATAGATATATATATTATATATATATATATATATATATATATATATATTATATTATATATAAGATATCATCTGTAAGGTTAAAAAAAAGAACCATTAAAAATCAGTTTTGAGAAAGTATATTTAAGGAAGAAAGTTTACTAATATTATGTAGAACATGAAAAAGCAGTGGAATTAAAAAGAGGAAAAAAATTGTAATTTTATAATATATTACTTCGAGACGCATGCTTTGTCGTGGTACTTTTTTGATCGTGCAACATTTTTTAATGGGTTGCGATTTTTATAGTTTATTTTTTTATTTTTTTCAACTAATGACCCAAGGGTATACCGCACCGATGCAGGAGTCGGGGTCTCTCGCCTTCCGGGAACGACAGGTAGGACTATTTCCCCTCGGGAGGGTCTCCGGAATCCGCTCTTGGTTATTGGGTTCGCGAGGGTTCTCGCCCTCCCTACGGGTATGGAAAAACGTCCTCCTCTTGTTCCATCGGCTCGACCCCTACTTGGCCGTTGTAATATTACTTTATATATACAGTAATTTTACACGGCCAAGTAGGGGGCTCGAGCGACGGGAACAGGGGGGGACGTTTTCCATACCCCGTAGGGGAGGGGCGGAGGACGCCGCGACAACCAAATCAAGAGCCGGGGTTCCGGGACCCTCCCGCGAGGGGGGAAATAAGTCCTACCTGTCGTTCCGGAAGGCCGAGAGACCCCGACTCCTGAAATCGGTGCGGTATAGTACCCTTGGGGTTCCCATTAGTTTTAAAAAAAATAAAAAATAAATATAAACTCGCAACATTAAGAAATGTGCACCGATTTAAAAAGTACCACGACAAAGCATGCTTCTCTGGAAGTAATTATATAAAAAATTTAAAAAAAAAAATTAAAATACATTGCTTTTCATGTTCTACATATATGTAGCGTAGTAAACTTTCTTCTAATAACCTTTTCTAAGTCTATAGTTTTTCTTCTTTATGGGTAACCTTCACGCTATTATATATATATATTATGATATATATATGATAATATAGTTATATATATTATATATATAGAATATATATATAGTTATATCTATATTATAGATATAATATAACTATAATTATATATATATATATATATGTTAAATATATATATATATATAATATAATATAAGTTATATAATATATATAGTATATATATATTATATAATATCTATATTATATATTATTATATATAGTATAATATATATATATATATTATATATATATAGTTATATATATAGTGATATATAT
>JABUQX010109044.1:10000-22500 GCA_015478945.1 Trachelipus rathkii
AATTTTGCATTTAAATTTATAGTTTATGTTCGAATATATATATATATATAATATATAGTATATATGAGTATATATATTATATAATTATATATATATTAATATATATATTAATAATATATATATACTATATATATATATATATATTATATATATATATAGTAGTATATATATAATTATATCAAGTTGGGGCATGGCGGGCAAGATTCGGCTCTTCGTAGCTATCGTTACGGGTTAATCATTCTTATAGCGTGATGCGTAGCCGAAAATTTTTTTTTTAAATTAGTCGCGACCAAGCCACGAGCCACTGCCATTTTTCCGCGGCTATCGTTTCGGCTATGGAATTTTTTTAAATTAATTAAGTGAACCCTAACTCCGTTCTCCCTGATGACAAGTCACTTTCGAAAACGGGTTTTAATATTGGTATGGAAAAGGGCGTGGCATTGTAGTGATAGTGTTAATAATATTTTTCATTCTTTTTTAGGTTTTTTTTTTTCTATACTAATACGAATTATGAGATGTTTCAAAAGCTAAAAGAAGAAAGTGCAACTGTTTTTAAAAACAGCCAGTTTTATTCAACAATTCTTTGTGTGTTCTTGTATCCTCATTACTTTATCCTCTTCCGTATGATAATTATAATCTTTCTGAAGCAATCTAAGTAATATTATTTTGAATTACTAATGTTACTGATTAAGTAAGTTTCTAGTTATAGTTTAATTAATTACTGAGTAAATTTATATAGTAAATTAATAATATATATATGAGATATATATATATATAATATGATACGATATATATATATATAGTATATATATTATATATATAATATTATATATATATATATAGTATTGATATAATAAGTATTAAGAAGATATTGGATGACTGTCGTTGGAGTTGGACGCACTAAAATCTGCAGGGAAAGATGGTAAGAGAAGAAAAGAGTAGAAACTAGAGAAGACACTAAAAGAGGAAGGCTGAAATCTTGAACAGACTATTTAAAGAAAGTTCTAAAAGGTTTCTTTGTCTAAGGGAAGATGCTCTGCGTGTGTTGAGGCCAGAAATGACGTTAGTAAATAAG
Source organism: Trachelipus rathkii (assembly GCA_015478945.1). Taxonomy (NCBI): domain Eukaryota; kingdom Metazoa; phylum Arthropoda; class Malacostraca; order Isopoda; family Trachelipodidae; genus Trachelipus; species Trachelipus rathkii. Next base: position 11,076 of record JABUQX010109044.1, read on the forward strand.
AATAAAATTGATCGATTTTCCTCTACTCGACAAAAATTTTATTGGTAATCAAAAAATCTTAAATTAAAATCAAATTATAGAAACAAAGAATTTAGCTAATTTTTTTTATCGACTCAGAGGAGAATGCAACAAAGAATTGTTAAATCCAAGGTCCCTTTTTAATACATTGAATCATATTTATTGAAAATAGAAAATAAAATCATTTTCGGCCGGAAATTATTTAGGCCCTGAGCGAGCGGCAAAAATTAATCAGTGGCGATCAGTTCTTTTGGACATAAAAATGAAGATAGCATTAATTATGGACTTCAAATTAAGAAGGCTGTTGTAAGTAATTTCTGCTGGTTAAGCGTTGTGGAGATTTCGGACGGCAGTTTAGCATAATGATTTTTATGGCAGGTATTGACTATTTCAGATTATTTCGCAATTTATTTTATATTGTATATATATTTTATATATTATATTTTATATATATATAGTGATATAGTGATATATATAAAATTATATATTATATAATAGTATATAGCTCTGCACTACTATTAGTATATATATATATATATATATATGTATATATATTTAATATATATATATATAAATATATTAATTAGATTTATTAATTTATCAGATACTGAAATTTAATTAAATAATTTGTATAAAGTATAAACATAAAATTATTAAAATAATTAAATACATGGATAAGTTTGTGACTAGGACCAGAGGTGTTTCTGGAGACAGTTCAGCCGCTGCCAGTAGTAGCTTAAGGAGCAGCTCTCCCATTTTAAATGAGAGCTGTGACATGGACAGCCAAAGATCTCTTACTGATCCTGTCACTGTAACCCTTGATTGTGAGGAGACGAGGGATCCTGGAAACCAAGGCCAAGAGGGCAACGAGGATGCCGTCAAAGAGTTGAAAAGCTATTTGCTCACTCTTGAGAGGTAAGAAACTCGCCTCCATGCTATAGTAAAGACTAAAGACTAAAGACTAAAGAGCATAGTAAAGAGTAAAGACTATAAAGTAACCAAATTAAATCTTTAAATAAAATCTAGTAAATTAACTTTTTTTGAATTTTTTCATGATTGAACATTTAAATATGAAATTACAATAGTCAAATTCAAAAAAATTAAAAACTTCTATTTATTTCAGTTTCTTCATCTTTGAAAAATTTTTGAGGACTGATGAGAAAGTTGATGGGGTGTCTCTTAGGAAGATTCACACTGGTGTTGCCAAGTGTAAACATCCTGCCTGCAAAGGGAAGAAGGGGCTTTCCTACAGCACCCAGACAAGGTCCCACCTCAAGCAGCATTACAAGCATGTAAGTTTAAATAATTATTAATTAAATAATTTAGATAAGATCACAACAACTAACTGGTGTTGCTAGTTAATTAGTTATCAAGATTTAAACACTCTTGTATAAAGTCTTGATACTTTATACAAATGTTATCAAAGAAAATTAAAAAATTTGTAATTAAAGTTTGTATTATTTTTATATACCAGATGCACAATGACCTTCTCCCTCACCTCTCTGCAGCCATTGAAGGGCTTAGCAAGCGCGGTCGCTCCAGTTCAAGGGAGAGTGAGTCTCGCAAGCGTCAGATGTCTCTGGATGAGAGCTTCAGGTCAAAGTTCAGCCAGCAGAGAGCAAGACAAGGTTACACCAGGTGAAAAAATTCAGAAACATAATATTAGTTATTTTAATTGAACTCAATTTTTTTTAAATAGGTATATGAGCGACTTAGCGTCTTCACGTTTTAAAAATATTTTTATTAAAAATTTAAAATATATTGATTTATTAACTTAATTACTTTTTCATCATTAGGTGGTTCATTCATTCAATGATGCCACTGGATTTAGCTGATGATCCTTACACGAAGGAGATGTTTTACCTCATTAATCCCGAGTTTCATCCCACCTCAAGGAGGACTTTGAGCAGGGATATTGAAAAGCTGATGCAAAAGGGGAAGACTCGACTGATAAACAACCTCTTCCACCAGAAGTGGGTGGCCACTACAGCCGACAGTTGGACCGCCCACAATAGGTCCTTCTTGGGAATGACAGTCCACTGGATTGACAGGGTCAACCTCAAAAGGTGCCATGCAACTTTGGCGGTCAGGGAGGTGAAGGTAAGAAAATTAAAAAGTTAAATTTTGTCATTTTATACCTTAGTCTCATAACCATAAGAACATATGAGGTGTAAATATTATTTAATTTACAGACTAAAACAATAAAATTATTGTCTTTAGGAAAGGCAAACTCACCAGTTACTGGGGAAACTAATCACAGAGATTCATCATGAGTTTAGCATCCACGGTAAGGTGAAGGCCACCACTACGGACAATGGCACCAACTACGTGGCAGCCTTCAACGCCTTTGGTGAGTCCAACCAGGACCAGGAGAACCTTCCTATGGACCCTGATTATCCTGACTTGGAGATTGTGGATCTCCAGGAGCTCCTGAGGGCTGAGGGTGACAACCCAAGTCTGCCGCCTCAACACCGCTGCAGGTACTTAGAATTCGCGAAAACTAGTGCTAAATGCTACTAATATATATTAATAATATTATTAAGTAATAAGTATTAACAAATAAAGATTTGTCATTTAAGATTTAACTAATAATCTTTGAATTTCTTGAATTAAATATCTTATTGTTTCAGTGCTCACACACTCAATCTGTTGGCGACAACAGATGTGAGTGATATACAGGGCTGGAGCAAGGGGGGCTCACAGTGGAGGAGGACCATAGCTAAGATCCAGGCCCTGTGGAACCTTCAGAACAGGGCCCCAGTGGTGGCCAACCAGATCAAGATTGTCGCCAAAAGAAAACTGAAGACTCCTGTGGTGACAAGGTAGTAGTAGTTACTATTAAAAAAAGAAATTTAGCGTAAGAAATTGTTGCCGATTAATTATAGACAAGTTCATTTTATAAGTTTTTGATATTTTATATAAAGTTATATTTATTTCTGCAGATGGAACTCCCTATATGATAGTGTGATGGTCCTTCTGGAGGTTTTAAGGGTCGAAAACCAAATGGATGCCATAAACACCATCCTCATCAAGCAGCCCAAGGGAGGTTCCCCTCTCACAGAGGTAGACGTCGAGGTAAATATAAAGTATTTTTAAAGTAGCAATTGCTCTTTTAATATTTTTATTTATAATTTAATAAATTTATTAAATTATAAATCTCCTCACAAACCCAAACCCCCTCCATTAATCCCTGTTCTGTACCTGTACCATCGCTCTTGCTTGCCCAACACTCATATCGCTACTTCGTAAACAATCTCTAACTGAATATATCCACCTTTTTTTCCGGTCGTCCGACAGGCAAAACACTCTCACATGTGCTCTTATACACTTTCTTAACCAATATGGTGTTCTCCACCTTCTCCACATGTCCAAACCATCTTACAAAATCCTCATCAAATTTGGCAGTCTTTTCCCTTACCCGCAAGACACGCTTCCATGATAAACTCGTTCCTCATCTTATCCAATCTCCTAACTGCCAAGAACGCCCTCAGATTGTCCATCTGTACAACCCTCACTCTTGATCTATTCGCCCTATTCCATACAGATACCTCGCTCTCGTGCTCCCGTATTTTTATTAATAATCAATTATGCTTACGTAACTAAGCAATATATTAATTTTCACTCTTTCAGGTCATGAACGAGTACACATTGGTCATGCAGCCTGTGGCGCAGTGTCTTGATATGCTTCAGGGGGAGAAAAGGGCATACATGGGCACCCTCCTACCCCAACTTTGGTTGATGAAGACCGTTCCAGTGTGCATCGTTTGACCTCGTGATATATTTATTCGTTTTATTTATATATAATTTATATATTTAATTTATATTATATAATATAAATATTATATATATATAATATATTTTATATTATTAATTTATTATATATATATTATATTATATATATTCTATATATATGTATATGAAAATAAATATATATCCGCAATTTGTCTGAGATAATTTCCCTATCTCTCTGACCTACTGTATGTTAATGTAGGCGTTTTTCGTTTATGCATTTGTGCTTACGAAACGTAAGAAATGTGACTAGAGTTTGCAATATCGGTTTTTGTAAAACTTAGGGCAAAATCGTAAGAAATGCTATATACCAAACGTGATTAATTTCCGTTTAATTCTAATAATGTTGCTATTTCCCTGTGATTTGCTGAATTTAGCACGTTCTTACGAGAAATGTGTAAACCAAAAAAAATGAAAGGCGTGGTAGGCCAATTGAAAATGAATGATATTTCAATTCAGTAAAATGAGTTTTAAAATCTAATTTTTTCCAACTCGAGTCAAACTCATCATAAATAGTTGATCAATTTTTTGTAAATTGATTGCTTATAATATATATTTTTTAAATTATTGTTTATATTACACTTGGCTTTGTTTTTTTGTATCTAAAAATCATTTATATCTCCAGTTAATATATGATTTTTACTTTTAATATAGGTTAGTATAAAATTATTTTATTGTTATATGATTGCTTATAATATATATTTTTTAAATTATTGTTTATATTACACTTGGCTTTGTTTTTTTGTATCTAAAAATCATTTATATCTCCAGTTAATATAATTTTAAGCATATCTAAAAAAAATTATTTTTATAAACAATACATTTTTTTGAATGTACTCGACCTCTGCCTTAAGGCAGAGGTCACACTCATATCGTTTAAAAATTTTTTTTTATTTTTTAAATTATTTTTATAAACAATACGTTTTTAAAAAAATGTATATATATATATATATATATATATTATATATATAATATATATATATATATATATGTATAAATTTTACTATTTATATATATAATTTATATTAAATTTATTTAAATAATAAAAAAAAATCATATATATTTAATTAAATATATACATTTTTATTAAAATCGTATATAATATATATATATATATATATATACACCGGGTCCTTAAGGACCCGGTGTATATATTTTTAAAAAAAAATATAAAATTTTTTTAAACGATACGTTTTTTTTTTTTTATGTACTCATACCCTATCCTAAAGGATAGGGTATACTCATATCGTTTAAAAAACTTATATATATTTTTTAAATTATTTTTATAAACAATACTTTTTTTTGAATGTACTCGCGCCCGTCCTTAAGGACGGGCGCACTCATATCGTTTAAAAAACTTATATATATTTTTTTGAATGTACTCGTGCCCGTCCTTAAGGACGGGCACACTCATATCGTTTAAAAAACTTATATATTTTTTAAATTATTTTTATAAACAATACGTTTTTTTTTAATGTACTCGAGCCCTATCCTTAAGGATAGGGGCTCACTCATATCGTTTAAAAAACTTATATATTTTTTAAATTATTTTTATAAACAATACGTTTTTTTTTAATGTTCGGCCCATCCTTAGGCGGGCGCACTCATATCGCTTTAAAAAACTTAATATAATTTTTAAATTATTTTTATAAACAATACATTTTTTTTTCTTAAACCTAACTTAAAACTACTTACAACTAACATGCAATATTTTTTTAATTTTTTTGTTTTTTCTTAAACCTAACTTAAAACTACTTAGCAACTAAAATGTTATTGGCGCACTAACTTTATTTATAATGTCCTAAACTAATGTGTTTATATGTTTTTCTAATATATATCGTTTATCATCATTTCTCGATAATGCTATTTTAATTGACTTGTGTAAAGTATACCCAAAATTCCAAAAGTTTTTTTTTTTTTTTTTTTACTTCGAGTCTAAAATTTAGTTTCCTATATAGAGTTTCTTTCATAAATAATACTTTTTTATAGTCATGCATGGTTTAAATGCGTTTGAATTGATAACGCTTTTCTTTACTCCCTTTCTTTTTAATTTCTTTTTTTCTTTTATTTCTAATCATCCACTCATTTTGCTCTTAGTCCTTCAAATTCTGTTATCAGTTTTCTTAGTGGTTTTCAACATAGCTTACCATACTTTTAATTTTTTCGGAGATATAATTTATGCTTTTTGGATAATCAGATGTACGCACATATATGAGGGGTGCCCACCTCTGCTTTAAATATATCATTCGTTTCTACATAATAGCATAATGAATCTGTATCTGTAAACAATAATTTTGCTTTTTCATTATATTTATTTTTTATATGATTGTAATGAAAGTCATACATTAAAGTTTTACTTAACTCTAAAATAGACATTCCTACATAGATAGGTTTATCAAATTTTAGTTTAGTTTTTTTCATATGACAAGCTATTAAATTTTCTGAGAATATTTTAAACGATTCAAAATTTGGTTTATTTACTAATTTTTTTAGCTTGCTCTTCATTTTTAACTAGTCGTACATCAACTCTATTTCTTATGTTTTCCATCGTTTTACCAAACACCGAGTTGTTCATTAATTTATAGAAATCTTTTTCAAATTCATTCTTCGCTTCCTTTCTCTTTCTCGTGTTAAGATCAATGTATGATTTCATCCAATCGCTCTGATCAAATTCTAATATTCTATGTATTTTCGTTAGTTTCAATCCTAAATTCAAACACTGTTTTAAATTTCTATAGTGTATAATATATTTTTCTTTATTATTCAAGTTTGGAACTAATTTTGAAACTTTATCTAATTTTATATTTTCTGCTGCTAAGGGGTAATCGTTATGTAAATTGTGTAGTTCTTTAGGATATTCCAAATCAACTTCTAAAATATATCCTTTTTTAGATTCATCACTGATGTCCAAAACATCAAAATCGTTAATGTTTTTCATCCATTTAAAATTTCCCGTAGGCAAATACTGAGACATTGCCAACCCATGCAATTCATTAGGCATTCTTAAATAAGTTGAATATAACTATGCGGTTTTTATTTTTATCATAACTTTCTTGAATATATGAATTATTAGCTTTCGCATATCTATATGTGTTATAGTACTGATTCCTCCTCTAATCCCCTTTTCTATCATTAACAACATATCCGGATCTTTTAATAAATCTAATTTTACTTTCGTTTCTTTTAATAATGCATCCCAAGATAACCCTGGAGATGTAAAATAACGTGCTGGATCTAATTTATAAGTATCTAAACAAGTTGTTCTAAAATTTTCAAACACATCCGCTAATAATAATGTATCAGATTGTAAGTATAACATATGATAATCTTTAAATGTTTTACAATTAAATTTTGTCCAGATAGTCTGCGCATGTTTGTAGTCTTCGTTTGTTATATCTTCATTATTTAAAATATTATAAAATTTCTCTTTTTTAGGTAATTTTTCATGATTAAACTTTGTTATATTATCCATCCAGTCGTATGGATAAATTCCTTTACGTTTTAGTAGCTGAAACTGTTCATCTTGATAATATTTGTGTAAATTCTTTAGTAAATTTTCATCCGTTAAATTTGATGCTAATTTAGCTAGAGACGATGACATAAATCTAAAACTATCGATGAATCTTAACTCCATGTCCATTTCCTGATCATTTTATATCACCTACTTTTATATACTGACTGAAACTTATGTAAGTTTCATCCGTTTGAGGAATTGCTTTTAATTCACCATCGATATGTCCAAATTCTTTAACGAATAAATGAGCGTCATATTTTGATAAGTTATGCATTATTATTGGAATAAATTTAGGATTTCTAATTTGTAAATTACAGCTTCTATGAGCAGGTCCTCTATATTCTCCTGTTAAATGATTATGGTCTCTTACTTTAAAATCTGAGGGTGTATATTCCTTTTTACATATATAACAACGATTAGCATTTTTATGATTCATTTCTTCTTTCGAAATTAAATTCATTGGTTTATTCATTTTCAGTAATTTATAAATTCCTTTTGATTCTGAAATTAAATATTCTGCAAACGTTTTAGGTGCTTCGTTTCCTTCATATATTTCGAGCTTTGAATATTCATCTACATCACATTTCGTATAACAGCACCAACTGTTTGGTTGATGTTTCTGTAGGTTAATTGTATAAGATTCTTTAGGATCCGGTTGACTCGTTTGTATCTTTTGTAAGGTGCTTTCAAAATCTGCATATATAACAAATGGATGTCTGAATTGTTTATAATACAGTTTAAATTGAACTTGACCTTCAGATAATTCCATTCTCACCGGTTTATGAATACTACATTCTGGTAAATGATTATCTAATAATTCTTTTTTATAAAAACTATGTAAACAGAATCGACATGGATAAGTTTTTTCTTTATGCTTCTTATCTATGAATGGACTCAAATGTTTCATCAGTAAATAATGTGTATTTTTATCATTTGATATTAAAAGTAAATCAACATGTTTAGTTTTCTCAACTTTTGTAATTCTTAAAGGATATAATATTTCTTTTTCATCTAGTCCAAATACGTTAACTGACACATCGTTTTGGTTCTCAAATTTAGTAATCTGTTTTAATTGAACTGGGAATTCTATTCCTTTCCAATTGTAATTTTTAGATACTTCTTTTATTCTTTTTGTTAAACAATCAGATCTTGCTATACACCATTTGAAACATTCGTTATCATTTTTATTTTGAATATTAATCAATCCAAATTTTTGGTTTTTATATTTTGATGGAGTTTCAATATATGAAGAAGCTCTTAATGGTTTATATTTTGCTATCTTTATTTCAAAATCTAAAAGTTTATTGATAATCCATCCTGACCCTTCTCTTGTAAATTTACATATTTTTTCTTCAATTTTATTGATCATTTCATAAATAGTATCTTTTATTTGAGAATTATTTGTTATACTTGTCATGGAACCGCTATTAAACCAATTTTGAATCGTTTGTTTTCTTCCATCAGGTAAATATTTATAAAATTCAACATGAAGTGATAAACTTAGTTTTAAATTTTTCCAATTTTGTTCAAGAATTTTAATTTCTATCATTTTCATCATATTATTAATAAATTCTTTTGGATCAATCATCTTTATATTTGTATAACAATAAGCTTTAAAATTATTTTCAATTCCTTTACGACAATTTTTATAATCACAATGAATTAAATTTCTTTGATGAATTTTACTTTTCTCATGAATTTTAAAATTTATAACACTTTTATTACATAAAGAACATAATTTTCGTGCTATAAGTTTCTTTTTATTATTCAAGTCATCAAAAAAATTCAAGTCATCAAAAAAATTCATATTAAGAATTGAATGATTTGTATTCCTCTTATGTTTATTACTTTTTTCATGAATTTTAAAATTTTTAATAGTTGTATTACAGATCCTGCAAGTTGTCATTTTATTATAGATTTTTTTATTATAAGTCAATTTTGGATTTTGCTCATTCTCAGATCTTGTCATTTTATTATAGATTTTTTTATTATAAGTCAATTTTGGATTTTGCTCATTCTCAGATCTTGTCATTTTATTATAGATTTTTTTATTATAAGTCAATTTTGGATTTTGCTCATTCTCAGATCTTGTCATTTTATTATAGATTTTTTTTATTAAATCAATTTTGGATTTTGCTCATTCTCAGATCTTGTCATTTTATTATAGATTTTTTTATTATAAGTCAATTTTGGCGATAAAAATCTCTCTCTGACATATGGTAAAGTTTGTCATATGTCAGAATCGTTTCGACTCTCTCTGGTACATGGTAAACTTTACCGTGTGTCAGAATTGTTTCGACTCTCTCTGACATATGGTAAAGTTTGTCATATGTCAGAATCGTTTCGATAAAAAAGATGGTATAAATTCTTCATGATATTTTGCATTTAAATTTATGATTTTTTTTTTTTATAATTTATAAAAAAAATTTAAAAATTATATTTTACAGTTTGTATTTTTTTTTTTTTTAAAAAATTTCTTTTCACAATATAATATAAAAAGAAATTCCTGCATCGCCTTAAGGCGATGCAGGAATCACCTCTTGAAAGAAACGTTTTTAAAAATTATATTTTTACAGTTTGTATTTTTTTTAAAAAAAATTTCTTTTCACAATATAATATAAAAAGAAAATCGAAAATGCCTTAAGGCATTTTCGATTTCACCTCTTGAAAGAAGCGTTTTTAAAAATTATATTTTACAGTTTGTATTTTTTTTTTTTAAAATTATGGCGATAAAAATCTCTCTCTGACATATGGTAAAGTTTGTCATATGTCAGAATCGTTTCGATAAAAAAGATGGTATAAATTCTTCATGATATTTTGCATTTAAATTTATGATTTTTTTTTCTTAAACCTAACTTAAAACTACTTACAACTAACATGCAATATTTGGGTCCTCGGTTGAATCCTTTCAAATATAATATATTATATATATTTTTAATAATAAATAATTAGAAATTTTTTTTTTTTTTTTTTTTTAAATTATGGCGATAAAAATCTCTCTCTGACATATGGTAAAGTTTGTCATATGTCAGAATCGTTTCGATAAAAAAGATGGTATAAATTCTTCATGATATTTTGCATTTAAATTTATGATTTTTTTTTTAAAAATTATGGCGATAAAAATCTCTCTCTGACATATGGTAAAGTTTGTCATATGTCAGAATCGTTTCGATAAAAAAGATGGTATAAATTCTTCATGATATTTTGCGAATGAGAAGCTTCATAATAATACTTAGAATGATTATAATTTTGATTATAATTTTTTAAAAAATTACATGATTTACAATTTTCATTACTTTCATGTTTGTGTAATGAACATACTATTTCCATATTTATTATAGAATTTTTTATTATAAATCAATTTTAAATTTCCTGCAAAATTTTAATAGCCTCATTATTTTTCAAGTTATTATTTTGCACTAGGTAGTGCAAAATTGCACTAGGTAGTGCAAAATTGCACTCGGTAGTGCAAAATTGCACTCGGTAGTGCAAACTACCGAGTGCAATTCTCTCTTACAAAACATTGATAGTATTATACCGTCTAGGATTCGATCTCGCTACCTCTAAACTCAGAGTCTTGCGCTCAAACCACTGAGCTATGAGAACAATCGAGAGGATTTTCTCGGAAGTTATATTTGTATTTATAAAAACAAACCTTTACAAGTAGTATGTAAAACGGGGAGCGAAGCGTCTACCAGCATATTTGCGACCGAAGGGAGCAAGTGTGCTGGTAGCCCCGTTTTGCTTCAACTTATATATATTTTATATATATATATATATAATATATATAATATATATATATATATGTATAATAATATATATATTATCTATATATATAAATATAATATACTATATGTTTTGTGTGGTGTGTGGGAAGTGTGGTGTGAGCGCAATGTCGAATTCAAGAAAAACAACTATTACTGAAAAATAACTTATGAACCTTCAACAAATGTAAATGGATATAGAGTTATTGTAATTATATATAATATATATCATATATATATATATATATATATATAATATATATATATATATATTATATATTTATATATTATATATAATATATATATATATATATATATATATTATATATGGTCCAGCATC
>JABUQX010109045.1:0-17993 GCA_015478945.1 Trachelipus rathkii
CATGAACATGGACAAACTTTATTGGGAAAACAATAAAATATGAAGATTAAAAAAGAGAGCAAACTTTAAATATACAAAAGATTTATTTATTATATTATTACCTTTTATATTATATTATTATTTATATTATCTTATATTATATTATATTATTATTATTATTATTATTAATTATATCTATTATTATTATTATTATTAATTATTATTCAATAATTAAATTTTTACCTTGTGTCCACGTAAGGAAAAAGTTGTGAGAAACTTCTTTTGTTTATCTCACTAATTAATCTCTTGCCTGTTATTAATATTTATATTTAAATTTTATAATTAAAAAGAAATAAAATGAACAATATACATAAAATTATATGATATAATATAATAGTATATATATAATTATATTAAATATAATTATATATATAGATATATATATATAATATATATATATAGATAATAGATATATATAAATATATATATATAATTATATATTATAAATATATATAATAATAATATATATATTATTAAATATTAGTTATATATAAATAAATAGAATATATATTATAATATTTCAAGAATGCTTGTAGTAAATGTTTCACTCTGCAAAAAAAAACTCATATTTAATTTTCGCGCCTCACAAACAATACTAGAGCTAATCTTTAGCTTTACTAAGTATGACAGCCCCAAACGTATAGAAGTCTCGTATGATCAACAATTTATAAAAATTGCTTTCCCCATGGTCCCTCTCTCGTCCCATACTCTATTCTCTCTAACTCCTTAATGTATTCCCTCTCTTCCCCCACCATTCTCTTCTCTCTCTCTCTCCTCTCCTTCTCTTCAGGAGAGAAAGGTTTTGAAATATTAAAATCCAAATTTAACATCCATTTGGAATATCTATTGCGATTATGAAGGATTAAATTGATTCATCCTGATTTGGAATTATATTCCAAAATCTATAAAAAAGTGGATGCAGATTTATGATCCAAAAGCTTCACTTACCTTTGCAGTCCTAAAAAAAATATTAGGCAAAGTATTAAAACAAAAAATTTGCATGGAATTGACTAAGAATTGTTGAATATATGAAGTTTTTAATATCTGGAGGATTATTACGTTTGTGTATCTGTCAAATATATTTTATCAACTAACGACTCTGCCTCAAAATTAAAATTCATAAAAGATTTTAATTACTATATAGTAACTATAAACCAAATTCATAAATAATATGTAGAAATGATTAGTCCAATGTTACATATAGAATATAATCCTTCTGGAGAATTGTCTATAATGAATATGATGTGCATTATGAGTTGGTATTAATGATTGCTTAAATGTATGCGGAGTTTACCAAGGTTTCAATATTCAATTGTTCTGCTGGAGGAATTTTGAAATGGTTATCCTCAATTGGAAGGTTGCAATAGATATTATGCAATGATTATTGGTTCTTTATTAATTCTTTTTCAAATCATTTTTTTACCACAATGCTTTCTATAAGACCAAGTCAAATAATTAATCACTATGATGAAAAATAAAATAACACTAGTTGTTCCCCCACCGATATATGGGATTAATAACTTGAAAAATTAAGGATTAAGGTGGATGTATATTAATACTTCCAGTCTTCTATTCCACTGAACTTCTTCATATTTGAAATTTTGATAAGCTGGAAGAGATATTCTGGTTAAAGCAACATGAGTTAAAAAATTAAACTAAACCTTTAAAAAGATAAGAGAATTAATTGAAAGATATTTCTCAATGAATGGTTTTTAAATTGATAATTAGCAGAGGTAAAAGACAACCGTGAAATTATTGAAAGAGAAATTATTATGCTGATACGAATGGGTCTTCGCAGGATATAAACTCTAATTTTTTCTGCAAAAATAGAATAGTGAAAAATGTCCTAGGTTACTGTAAGGGTTCTTTAATTTAAAAATGTTATGACATGATGAGAAATAAGTTATGTAACAGAACATTACACGCATGATTGTCATCAATGGATGTAGAAAAGTTGGTTGAGGGCAATCTTTTTTCCCTAGTTCGAACAATAGTCGGGGAAACTGAATCCGCAAATAATATCATTCTCTGTTTAAATTAACTGAAAAGATAATTACTCAAAAAGATAATTATACAAGCAGGTATATATAAGGAAGAATGTTGGAATGAAATAGTTTATATGAAAATAAATTTCATTTAAATGAAATAATTATTGTAATTAATTTCGTATTGGTTATGTTGATTTTATTAGTTCCATGAGATGTCAAAAGATGATGACTATTGATGCTATCTAACTGTTATAATTGGATATTGTAGTTTTTCATTCTAGTATATATGTAATAAAAAAATGGCGACAAGATAAATGGTTATTATATTTGTTTTTAGCAGTTGTAATGAAGTGATAAATAATTATGTACATGTAATACTGTTAACTGAGTTTCAACTAATGTAATAGATGATTTTGTATACTCCTAGGTGATAGGATTTTGTGTTGCAAATCTTTTGAACATCAATTAAGTTTGACTATTAATTTGGAATTCTGTTAAATTTTCATTATTCAATTTTGCTGAAATAATTATTTATTTATTAATATAAGTTTAGGTCGCCTTTCATTAAAAGAAATAAATTAAAATATTATATTAAATGTAATAAATTCTTTTTAAAGTTACCGTAATATACTAGAATTAAACTTAATGTTAAAATTTTAATAATTTTAAAATTGAACAAGTGTGTTTATTCTTATAATACAATTATAAATAATCAGTTTAGAATATTTGAGATTGATAAAATAATGAACCTTCAACCTACTTGTGAAATATGTACTTTTAATGAATCCTAACGGAAAAGAAATTATAGCATTACCATTATAATTAAAATGAAAAATTTAAAATTAAAGAATCTTTTACCAAATCAAAAGATAAGCATTCTATTAAAAAATTCTACTATTAATAAAATATTATATAGATAAGCATAAGGCTGAATTTAATTTAAAACTTTCTAAAATTGAATAAAACTTAATATTAATAAAAGCAAGTTGATTATATAGCTTCAGCGAAACTAGGGTTATAATAAATTATATTGGAGATTTTAAATAATCATGGAAACAAATTATGATATTTTATTATTTATATAAAACGAAATTTCGATTTTTTTGTTTCTTTTTAAAAAAAATAATAATAAAAAAAAATATTACTAATAAAAAAAATAAATTTTTCTATTTTTTTTATGATTTATTGTTTCAAAAGAAAAGAATGACCCCTGGGGAAAAAATTTTTCATTGGTAACGGACATAATTAAAATATATATACATATACTAAAAGTTAAGAATAGAAAAAAAATTTCACAAAAGTTGTTTGTTAATATATTGTAATGGGAAAATATAAAACTTAAAACCTAAATTATGAACACAAATAATCTAAAATTATTTACAAAAAATTAATTACAAAGTTTAGAGCTTTTTAACCGTAGGAGGCAAATACATAGAGCCATTCCCTCTTCTAGTTCATTTCCAATGGCAAACACTGGAGCGTCTCTTGTCAATTTCTTTCAGATGGCTCCTGTGTTTTTATCAGTCTGGTGGTAACTGACAGATCTCTGCTCTCTTTGTCTTTTTTTGATTCTTATGTAACCCCTGTTCCCATTCCCTCGACCCTGAATTGCTGGTGAGTCTATACGACGGTTCTTTCATCATCTCTATGATGCCTCAGACGCTCATATATCTCAAATTTCTTCTGAGGTGTTACACACACTTGGGAAAGTCTTCAGCGAACTTGCACATTTTTCCCCTAACCAGTTCCATTCTGCAGAGTGTGTTACCAAAAGTATCCTTTAACTCTGCAATGTACATGCGTTCCTCAGATCAGAACTATCTGAATATATGAATCCTTCTTGTCTGATTGTGACAAATATCAGTCTATTACTCTCTTACTTGGAGTTCTGTTTTGGATAGAATCATCCAATCTACTTCCTGAGTAGTATCGTATATTTGATTACAAAATATTGTGGGTTTTTTTCGATTACTACGTGATCTGTCTGTGCAATGCTTTCTTGTATAACGTTTTTTCATCCATAAAAATGAGGAATCTCACATAAGAAAGGGTGAGGATCTTGATCATCTCCCCATGTCGGTCTACTTGTCTTCAGGTCCATCTTTTCTTTCTGTTGAAATTCTATTGGAATCCAATGTTGGAATAGCATTGGAATTCCAAATTCCATTCATTATCAAAAGAAAATGAAAACTGTATTGTTTACCCCTATCAACTTTAAGCATTATCCCGTTGAACAGCAATACACTTTCTTTTAATTTAAAACACAAAGCATTAAGCGTTATGCTTTTATCTATTATACAATAAAGATCCTTCAAAAATCTGTCTATTTAATTTAGAACTTTGATCTGGTTTCTTTACAGCATTCACAAAAAACATCCCACTTTCAATTCCTATTGTGCATGTTTGTGCTTCTGTTCCATAGCTTTAATTGTTTCTTTTTCTAGACTTTCGCTTGCTAAGTCTCTTAAGTGATAAACCTTCTGTCCTTTCCGACTTCCGCTTCATGCGAATAGAAAACATGTCATTGTTTCCCCTATTTGGGAATTGGAACATAAATCTCAGTCTCGTAGGGGAAGTCCTTTGATATATCCCATGCAGGATGAATAATTGGATCATATCCAATTGATCGATATTAGTGTAATAGCTATTGAGGCAAAACATAAGTATTTTGACAATCTCGATCATTTTCATTTACAATAAATACGTAAGAAACTTCAAGATCCTCACAATCTTATCAACCACCCCATCTGCTTTTTATAGGGCAGAATATTAACTTTTTCAAACATCTAAGCTTCTGACAGGATTTTTGATATTCTCTTCTACTTCATTTCTGCGAATCTGTTATGCTGAACACACCGAAAGCTTTCTTTAAAGCTTGGAGCAAATCTTTCATTTCCAAATTTATCTCTTTCACTGTTTATGTTTTTCTTCAAGACAGCTGAATACCAGAAAGTGTGATTTGCACAAATAACATGTGGAAGTTTCCTATACATCCACTGTACTCTAGAAAACGAAGATAAGAAGACCACTTTATTTCTCTTATTGGAAGGCCTAGACCTTAACTTTTAGACAAGATACGCCATGTGACAGATCTTCTTTACTTAACTGCTTATATTTTTAAAACACGATCTTTTCTCTAAACTCGTTTTTTCATCCTGCTGTCCCCAGCCCACTGCCAAGTGATAAGACATGCAAGTATCTATCAATCTGAGTTTATCATGCTATCTACCTGTATTACATATGTTCTTCGGTTGCATAGTACAACACTTTCTTATGAAAATGTGGATAAGTATTAGTTTCTTTGCCCACTTAACTATTCTTTTAATCTTAGGGCATCTTCTTGTTCCCTATTAAAAGTTTCTTTCGTTAAAATAAAAATCTTTATCTTGTAGCACGGGGATTATTTCATTTAAAGAAATTAAACTTTTGAGCTTTTGCATGGTGTCACTCAAATAGTCAGCGATATGTTTTTTTCCCTCATTAATTTATAGTTGGTGAAAAACTAATAACACAAAACTCATTTGACTAATTATGTTGTCTTATAAATATTAAACAAAACGGTTATCATTAATATGTATGGTAACCAAATACACTGTATTCTTGAACTTCTGAAGTGAAAAGACAACAGCCAAACATTCCTTACTATGGTATCGTAGTTTAATTCGCTGCCCCTTAACACTCTTGAAACAAAAGATAATGTTCTTTGCCATCATCTTAAAGTTGGTAAAGAACTCCTCCCTATTCCATATCACAGCATCTGACCTAAAAGAATGGCTCTTGAATAATCTGGAAACAGTTAAACTAGTTGCAAGCACGAGTTTCTTTTTAAGAGCTCAAAGCCTTTCGTGTTCTTCCTTTCCATTTCAAAACTTAACATTCTCTTATTCAATATTCATCATTCTTTCTGTAATCTAATAAGAAATTCCTTAATTAAAAAGTGAAAATACAAAAATCCTAATAAGATTTTTCTTT
Organism: Trachelipus rathkii; assembly: GCA_015478945.1. Lineage (NCBI taxonomy): Eukaryota > Metazoa > Arthropoda > Malacostraca > Isopoda > Trachelipodidae > Trachelipus > Trachelipus rathkii. The sequence continues at coordinate 6,000 of JABUQX010109045.1, forward strand.
AACCACTTGTTGGGGGCGAAACTCTTCACGATTCATCTTCGCTGGATCCGGTGAAATTCCGCCTACCTATTTATAATCCTAAATAGATACTTGAGTGCCTGTAAAAATGACATTTCAACTTAAACTCTAACTTGTTCTCAAAAATGCGAAAAAACTTCTTTATTTCAAAAATTTCTGCCTTATTTTTACCCATGATTAAGACATCATCAAATACACTTTGTGCAAATAGGTCCTAATAAATGTCAACCGTACTTGGCAATGTTCTCATAAATCTAGCAGCATTTCTATGCCCAAATTAATAAATTCTGGTTGGCAAATTAACCTTTCTGTTCTAAATCCATTAATTTCTGTTTCCTCCTCGACTTCGAGGGAATGGAACGCGTCGATTAAATCACAACTAGTAAAAATAATGACGCAAGAACGAAAATTCATTCTTATATGCTGAGACAAAAATACTATACTGAAAGAGTTCAAGTACCTATAGTCAATGCAGACACATTGTTTGAATTTCTCTTGGCACCACAAGAAGGTAACTATGTGCGACATAACAAGCTTAATATATCCATTTCTTTAAGCTGCATCTGTAAACATACTCTATGTCTTCCAAATACATGAAACATACGTTTTAAAAATGACTTGAGCATCTGTATAAGTATCATTTCAAACTTCTTGGTGGCAGAAAACAGAACTCATCAATCGTCTAAAGCATGACTTCTTATATTCCTTAACAAATCCCAACATTTCAAAGCTCGTTCTGTAAAAAAAACACTGCATCTTCTGACTTAAATTTCTGATTATAATCTCTCTGATGCATTTTCAACTGTTATCTGACATATTCTCTAGCAGTATATACAAGTATATCCTATGTGCTTAGTTTTCTGAGCAATAACAGTTTTATTAAAATATTCTTTTTCCATAATTTTAAAAATAGGGATCATTCCCTATATATTTTATTCTCTTAATAAAAAAAGTTAGTCAACTTTAAATTAAATAACTCAAGATAACTTCATGTTCTTACTGGGCATACATATAGCAAACATAATGGTCCTAAGGAAAGCAGGTTGATTAAACACTTCTTTTCCAGCTTCAAATCTCCTTTATTCTCAGGTCTGACTTTCAAATAACATAAAGGTGACAGGGTCATTGTTCATTCTATTAATAACAATTGAACTTCTCTTTCTCATCTGCATTAAAAGTCTTTAGGCAACAGTTGTAATTTTCTATTTTCTTGAAGAAAACAACATTATTACTGATATCTCTTTAAGGCTTCTCAAATTAGCCCTTATCAATTATTGTCGTGAGGCTATCTTCCAGGGCATTCACAAAAAAATCTTGTAGCTTCTTTCACTGTGCTTTAATAATTAATCTCTGTGTAGGCTTTCACAATGGAGCCTTATATAATTAATTCGTGAGGCTATTCAATTGAGCCCCTCTATTAATTAACTCTGTTAGGCTTTTCCAAGACTTTATAATTTCTGTCTTTAGTTATCTTTCATCTTGATTCTGAAAAAATTTCCTAAACTGCAAAAAATTTGACTTTCATTCTTATCCATCTCCTTAAGATTAATATGATGAAGAAAGGTCTATGGTTATAGGTAGAATAGCTAAAAGACTTGTACCTAATAAAATCCATTCCAAGCCTCCATCGCTTCAGTTACACTACCTAAAAAGTAACTGTGTTAATACTGTTGTGTAGTCTCAAAAGAAGATTCAACTCCCATTAGATGATGCATCTTATCCGAACCTGACTATAATATTAGCCGCTTTAAGAGACATATAAATCGTTCCTTTCTCTTCATTCCTTTATCTATCCACACGGAACATCAAACAAGCGTTGATCCCTAAATCTATAGGCTAGAACTTCACCTCTCTGACTTTTGCTGGATCAAATAATAGACAAAAAATATATGACATCCCAATATGCCAATCATTTAAAACAAGAAGCTGATTTACTAAAACATCTCTCTCTTAAACTGAATATTTCTTAATTACGTTCTTATTACATTTCTCTCAGTTTAAATCTGCCGGGAAACTAAAAATCCATCTCTCAAGAGATCGGGTGTATAAAAAACTGTTCTAATCTCTTCGTCATCCCTTCCAGTTCCAATATTTTTCATGTTCTGGATCAACTTGATTTGATGAAATCAAAATAACTCTTCATAGTTTTCTTAGACTCGACCATATAGCTACCTCTCTTGATAAGAGTTTAGTCTTCTATATTGAAGTCATTATTTATCTCCATTTTTCCAGCTTTAACCCTTATTCAAAATCAGTGGATTAATGTATTACCATATTATTTCCATCTCTTCGGGATCCACATCAGGCCATCCTACAATTAGACTTCAAACCCCGCATGGACAATCCAACATTACTCTTTGGCAATATGTTTATTCCAAACCCACAGTTTTGAATGATGACCAGAGACTCAATTTAAACAATGCCATGACTTATCTCTTTGCTCGAAAGTTCTTAACTATCATTTTTCTTATATTTGAAAAGCTTAACCATAAACAAAATTAGAATACTTTTATTTCTCCTTCCATGTCTTCCGCATGAAGTATAGTCGTATCTTTCTTTCTAAACTGACTATATGTGCTTTTTCCGTTAAGAGAATACTCACTGTATTTTCTCATCTGGTTCTGCTCTTATGGTAGTTGGACAAGACTCCTTCTTCTTATCTGCAATTTTCCAAAATTTCTACAAACTTAAGCAGGATTAAAAAATTTAACTTCTCTTATCTTTTTGTGCATTTTCAATCTTCTCCTCTAATATCTTCATATATCATTTTTTATTTTTTTCAAGAAAATCAAAAAAAGCTCTCAATATAGAGATATTCTCTAATTCCCAAAGAATTCTTCAAGGTCCAACCATGAATTCACATGAATTACATGAGGTTTTCTCCGTATATTCATGAACTTGTTTCAAACAACAAAGATGTCTCAGCTTCTGGCTTTGACGAAAACATCTATTTGAATCAAAATCTTCTAGGTCTTCACCTAAAAAGCTACTAGCTTCAAAAATATATCTTCGTCCCTTACTGTGATCAGAAGAGATGTAGTCTTAGAAAGTCTTTTCTGTCGTTCATTATTTAGGCCAATCGTGCGTACTTTCTGCAATCTAAGTTAGTTAACTCTTCAAATGATGCCCAAACCCAGACCTGTTTTGTATGTTCTTTTCCATACAACTTTATAAGTCTTTTATATGTCTTGGAAAAGCAGGTTGTAACACATACGGGAAAGCCCCATTAAGGTCCCAATGGATACAGTGAAACAGGTCGCATGGAGACAGGAAGGTGCCAGCCTGGGGAGCGCTAACTTAAGCATTGTTAAAAATAGCTTTGTTTTCCCACGAGCGGAGGGTGCCCAGAGAAAGTGTTCCACGGCTTGTTCTTGACCCATGCCAACTAAAGCGCACTTCTATATTAGGAAAGCGGCAGTTCCAGAAGGGAAGAGTCTTGGTATGGCGAAGGGGTTATGCCCCCGCGCTGTAAATGAATTGATGTTAAAGGGAATGTCCATAAACATTGGCTTGGGAAACCGTAGGGAGGGGCTGTATGCGCGCCGGGGCCAAGCCCAAGCTTCTTCGGCATGGTGGTAGGGACATGAGCAAGGTAGAAGGAGGAGAACGGAAGGAAGGACCCCAGATCCTGGTTGGGGCCATCGGGTGAGCCAGGGAGTCCGTCGGGAGCAGTAGGATGTACGTGCTCTAGATAGGGCGTCATCTTGATGAATATTGCGTGAGGTGCTCGGTATATACATCCATGTCGTCAGCCCTTGTCCGGGAATCTGGGTGGCGAAGGCTATAGGCGCCTTCACTTCCGTCCTAAGCCCAGAGGTCAACGTCCGGCATAGCCCTGTGACCATTTAGCAAGAATGAGAAACAAGGGGAAAAGACCGAGACTGGAAATGACTTATGGGTTGTGCAAACAGTAGGCAGGAGTAAACGTTAAATGAATGCAAGGGAATGCAAGTATAAAGTTGGCAACTATTGAAAGAATACTATTGGATGGAAGACACAGAGAATGTGGCTTGTAAGGAAATAAAAAAAAAAAAACCACGAAGGCTCACAAATGGTCGAAAAGTTAAAAAAAAACGTAAAGCTTTCAAAATAGTTGGCAAAATAGTGCAAAAATAGTTGCAAACTGGGTGTCAAAAATTGTCAAAATGGCCCCGATGTGGCAAAAAGATATTCACTGATGAAATGGTAAAAAACTAGCATTAGATATTCACAAAAGAAAAGAAAATTAAGTCAAAAATAGTGAAGCTAAGGCAAAAAAAAAAAAAGGCGGCAAAAGATTTGAAAAAAAAAAGAGCAAAATAGGCCAGCGTTCAAAAAAGAAAAAAATAATGCGGGCAAACGATGGAAAAAAGAGCAAAGGGCATGGATAAGGTAGATGAATGGAGGTCGACTTATAAAATGGAAGAAGGAGATTATGTCAAGTAAAGGCAGTGAAGGGGGCTGTGCATAAGGGACCCTGGATTCTTGCTAATGGGCGTCCTAAATGAATATGCGTACGATAAAAGGTTCAGGAGAAATCAAGCAATGAGAGACCAACAATTTATGCGGCCAGTAAGGGTGTTGCGAGAAGCGCCCGCGCTAGGAATAAGTAAAAAGGAAGCAGGAAAGAAGTTCGAGTGCGTAGAGCAAATAGAACAATGGCGGTGATGTTGGAGCAAAAGAAATAGGCTAAATGGGGAGCAACAAAAACATGATGTCGGGAGTGTGGATTCAGAAGTGAATGCTGGGGTCGGTACCTCGAGACCGTGGGGAGCAGGACCCGGGACCGAGGGTGACCGTGGACTGGGCGAGTACCCTGGCGGGGGTCCCGGATCCGAAAAGGGACCCACGGGAGAGAGTAAAGGATCGGGCCGGGAAAGACGGAGGTTTCGAGAAAGGAAAAAAAAACATACACGGAGGGAAAAACTAACGCAAAAAAAAGAAAATAAAAAACACTGTGCGTCTCGGAAGCGTCGGACTGACGTGAGAATGAAAACGTTGACAAAAAAGCGAATCGAACAGTGTGACCATCCAGGAAAAGATTCCGGCGACGACAAAAAAGGAAGCAGGAATAAAGAAAAAGAATCGGAATAAAGATATGAAGAAAAGCAAAAAAATAAGAAAAGAAAAGAAGAATAGAATAAAGAGAGATAGAGAGAAAGGATAGAGGAAATGAGAAAAGAAAAAAGTAACAAGTGAAAGAAATATCTAGATAAGAGAAGAAAAAAATAAAAATAGAGAGAGAGTAAGTTAGTAAAAGTTAGATAGAGAAGATAGAGAAGATAGATAAGGTAGAAAGAGAGATAGAAGGGGGGGGTGGGTGGGGCATAGATACGCCGGAAAAGAAAAGAGGAAAAGAAAGGAATAAAGAAATAGAAAGCGGCCAAGAGTGCAGAGTCTGCGTCTGCGGACAAGGCCCCGATCCATGCACGTAGCCGCCCGTCCCTTCAAGCCTTACTCGACCCGCCGAACAAACGCTAGCAACGAGAAAAAATAACAATGCACGAACGCAGGGGAACACAACGGTAAGGGCAGGTGTAGGAGGCGCGACGAGTACGAACAACTAGCCGTAAACTGTGAATGGGTGAAAGTAACGAAACGGGGCACAGAAAGACGAACGCTGACGCTAGCGGGTGAGAAAAGAAAAAAAAATAAAGTAACCAGGCTGAAGGAAAAGGGAAGAATGTGGGCTAGTCCAGAAAGAGTCGGAGATCGGCCCAGCAAAACCATACTAGAAAAAAATTAATGCAAAAAACAAGATAAAAAATAAGAAGGCTGAAAAAAAAACAAAAAAAAAGAACAAAATGAAAATTTTGCAGAATAACAATAAAAAATAAGTGTAAATGATCCTATAAGGAAAGGTCGCGGAGAGGGTAGGACACCAAAAAAAAATAAAGGGAGCCGAGCGAAGCAGGAGACCGTAGCACCAGGGGAAAACTGTCGTGCAGGGGGGGAAAACAATAACAGGGTGATAATAACACGTGAGTGAGATTACGAACAAAGAGAGAGCGTATAACCAAGGTGACGCACGACAATCAGTACAATGAACACGAGAAACCACTGGAAAGAGTCTAGGTGGGGAGGGAAAAATGGGTAAAGATGGAATGTACGCACCAAAAGTGGACCACCTAACGCGCAAAGGAGGTAACTAAGACCTCCACGCGCAGGAAATAGAAACTCGGCGCAAGGGCCGCAGGGGGCGTAAAAAGCGGAAGTGCCCGCAGCCGTCTACGGACGTTAGCGGGAGGGCGAAACAAGGCACGAGCGGTCGCAACGCGGAAGCGGAGACCGACTTGACAAAAATGGAAAGAATTTACACGTTTCAAACATTTCCAACTAAAAGCAAGCAACGTGGCGGCCGGAGGTCCCCCAGCGACAGCCGACGGGAGAAAAGGAATAAACGCGTGCAATCCTAAGACGGACCATCCTAAACATAGAATCTAAGGTGGGGCCAAAAATGGCACCAAACCTGATCGAAAAAAATGGTCCAAAAACCTAGAAAAAAAAACAATAAATACAGGGATAGAAAAATCGAAAAATAAGTAAGCAAAAGAAACGGCAAGATCTATCCCAAACAGAACTACACATGGGGGTTCAGGGTTCAGGGCAACAAACATATAAACAAATATCATAACATATCAAAACTGAGCATTTTACGTGATGATAAAAATGAAAAACAAAAAAAAAAACAGATAATCAAAAAAAGGTCAAAACAAAATAATAGCATAACAGGGGTGGCAAACGAAGGGAAAAACAATAAAAAGAAATAAAAAAGGAACAAACCCAAATACAAAAAAAAATATATACACGAATGTTAAAAAGAAGAAGAGTAAAAGAGAAGAAGGAGAAAAATAGAAGTGACAACCACCAGGTATGATATAAATATGAAGTAGCCAAGATAAAAGAATGGAGATAAATACTTGCGAAGCCGGTCACGATCAACCTAGCCGTGAATTATCCGAATTGATTTAATAAATAAAGTGAAAAAAGGAAAGAAAAACCCCTCGAACCTCTTCCACATAAGATATAGAAATAAATGATAAAACTTTATTCTGAAAGAATCATTTATGTGTTAATCTTGTAAAAATAACTTTTGTTCTTATAAGTAATATCGAAATATTGATATTTCTATTAGAATAAATATAAGGATAAAAAAAGTAAAGTAAGAATACTAACAATATGCACTGAAGCTGAATATACCATGCGATAGACTAAAGGAATAAAATAAAACTCTGCGAAAAGAGTATCCTATAAAGATAGATAGAAAAGATAAAAAAATCAAATAATGCAAATAAACACTGGCTGTTCAAAAAAACGAAGGAGGGCGCGGCCCTGTGCAACAAATCAGAGCCTTAAAGGAAATGCCGGAGTACAGGCATAGAATAGGAAGACAGCTCTGCAAGATCGTAACATAAATTTCGGCGACATCATGATTACGAAAGGGCACCAAAAAAAGAGACGGCCCCATACCGCCTCTCTACCACTGATCCAGCACAACGGATATACACTGCCTAGTACATCTGGAATCCTACGCATTGTGACCCCACCACACAACGTCCCCCTCGCTGCTACGGTCGTCGACCGAGGAAATACCCAAAAAGATGGGCAATAAAATCCCCCAAAAAACCCATAGTAAGGTATTCCCAAAAATGAGGAAATCAGCCTCCAAAATAACCCACCAACACAAACGCAACCGATCTAAAGAAGCCGAAAAAGGATGCAGGTGAAAAAAGATAAAGATGATGAAAATTATAAGATTAGGAAACTAGAAATCTTTCGCCAAGATGGAATCCTGAGGATATCACAGATGTCAAAAAGAGGATTATTTTCCCAAAGTGTTTGGGGGGGGGAAGACAAGATGCGTGGGAAATACATGGAAAGTGACAAGATAGGCTGATAGTGGAGCTAAATCTATAAGCGCGCGCGAAAGGTGTGCTAAGAAAAGAGGGGACTATCAATGCCCAGAGGAGAATGATTATGGGAGAGTGCTCGTGGAAGGGCCGGATAGCTCACGTGTGTGAAGGTTTAGTTGAGACTGGGGCGGGCTGATTCCAGCGCAGAGATGCATCACGGCTCGATCCAAAAAATGAAAAAACACGAGGATGGAGGGAAGAGAAGGGGGGTAGGCCCTCCTGCCGTCAGGATGGGGAGTTATGCGCTGATGGTACAAATTTCCAGCGTAATTTTATTTTAAGATAATTTTTGTTAAAGTAATAATACATACATAGAGGTACGCTCTGCCTTGTGCCACACTGCAGTATCGGGGTGGTTGGTGCAAAAAGTGGCGACTCCCAGGGCAGACGCCGACGATGATCTTGTTCTCGGCGCGGGTGGCGTCGAGAGCACTGCACCGCCAGAAGGGAGGTACTTCTATTGATGTTCTTGGAATTGGGACCTCTGGTGCACAGTGGGGGGAGAGGGTTGATCATGTAGTTCTAGTTTTTGACATCTATAGTTCTTTGCATGGAGTCTTGGTGGTGACCGTGATGTGCCGCAGGCGCAGGTCCATTTGGCCTCTTCTGGAACAGTTTCTTCTCTAGCGGGAAAGTCTTTGGGGAGGGGGTCATTTAATAATTGTTATTGTGGGCGGTTTGTAGTATGTGTTGAGTTTGATGGAGTATGGATATGTTGTAATGCCCAATGACCTGTTGGGAGTGGGGCGGGGGGGAATAAGTGTTTGTAAAAAGTGTTGAAATAACTTGACTTGGGTGGAAGAGGGGGGGGGGGATTATTATTCTTTTCCCGAGGGGGGAATTGGAGAGAATATTGGTGAACAGGGTGGGATTTGGGTTATCGGGTTTCTGATAGAATTGAGTGCGCCGCACCCATCTCCCGGTGTGTGGAGATGGGGATGATGGAGGTTTTCGTCGTGTAAATTTTTGGTTGGGGTGGTTTTTAGGTGGCAACCTGTGATAATTCGTGGGGCTGTTTTTGAGGAGATTTGTAATTTATCATTGTGTCCGATTTTTCAGAGTGGGACTGGGATCAGTGTGGTGAGGCATAAGTTTAAGATTTGTTTCTAAGCAGTTGTTCATATGGTAGTGGGTGGAATGTAGTGTAAAGTTTCCTCATAGCTGCAGTATGTGGTTGGGAAAGGGTTCGGGGAGGGTGTTTAATTTTCGTTTTGGGCTTGCTGAATGGATTTTGGCCGAGTGAGGGGGAAAACGTCATATGAAGTTGTCATAGGTAAGGCTTCTTAATTATTTTTTATGGGGTTTGTATTTATTGAATGGAATGGAGGTTGTTGTCAGGTGATTATGGGATATGAGGGAGGATGATGAGTGGTGCAGTGGTTTAAAAGCGGTGATGGGAGGATGTTAAGGGTGGGATGGCAGTCATGTCTGTTGGAGATTAACCAATTTTCTAATAAGATGTCAGATATTCTTGGTATGTGTGTGGCTGTGTTACGGTCTGTGTGGTGGGGAATAAGCAATGGATGTCGGTGTCTGCATAAGTAATAAGTTCGGTGGGTTGTGGATTGGGTTGGGCAGATCTGCAGTGAAAGAAGTTGAAGTAAAAATGGAGAGAGCAATGGTGTGCAGAGGGAATTTTGTAATATTGATAGAGATGGGTAGAGGGTTGTTTTTTCTGTATAAGACTGTTTTGCAAGAACGGGTTGGGGTGAGGCCAATTGGAGAAAGCCCATTTTTTGTTTTTCGTCATGTGTTTTCTAGGTGGGGAGTGGGGAATGAATTGTTTTGACTAAGGATGTGTTGTGGAGGAAACGGTGTCGCCAATAGCTTTGTTTTATGTCTAGTTGGCTGGTGTATATGATCCTGTGGGAAGTGCATTGGTTGACAGCCGATATAATGATGTGTTGTGGATGAGGGAGGTGAGGGCTGTGGTTGTAGAATGGTTTTTTTGGCTTTTGAATCGAGTGTTGGAAGTCTGGGGGAGTCGGAAGTGTTTTGGGAATTTTGTGATAATAGTTCAAAAAATTTTCGATTTTTTGCTGGGAAGCAAAGCAGTGAAGATTGATTGACGAAGCAAAGGTTGGGGTCTTTCTTTTCGGTTTGAGTCTTTGAGATGTATGGATATGCTGTTTTTCCAGGTTGGGGGCAATGTAAGTTAAGTTGCCAAGCATTTGTTGAAGATGTCTAGTGATTAGGAGGATTGCTTTTTCTCCGAGGTGTGTTATGTGTAGATTGGATATGGAGTCTGGACCTGTTGTTTGCGGTTGAATTTTTGAGGGTTTTAATGTTTCTGGTGTATCCATGTTGTTGTGGAATGGCGGGTGTGGGGAGGTTTGTGGTCTAATTTTGAGTTTTCTGAGTTTTTTTTTGTTTTTTCCTATTATCGGGGTGGGTTTGGTTTCCGAGGGAGATGTTGGCGTAATGTTTAGCAAGACTGTCCGATTGTTGTTTTGGGGAAGGGATGGAGTTATTGGTAAAGATGGGGATTCGTGGGATTGTGGGGGGGAGGTTGTGAGTTGTTTAATTTTTTTGATGACTCTGGCCGAGGGTTTTTCTTATTGTCTACATGCCGTGAGTATGTTTTGTGTATAGTATTTCAAGAAAACTTTTACTTTATAAGTAATAAACGTTTGGAGCTTTTGCGGTGTTTAGGGTTTCGTTATTATGGTGTAGGCAATGTGTGGGGGTATGCAGGACCGCCGAAACAGCCGGAGTTTCGGGAGGGGGAGTTTCCTTTCGTTTAATGAGTTCGGTCTGATTTCCGGGTTGAGTTTTGGGGTTGTATGATTTTCTGTGGCCTTTGGGTATATAAACGTTTGCAGATTTGATGATTGTTATGTTTAAGTGAGTGATAGAGGTGAGGAGGGATGTTTGTATCGTGGATTTGTATTGGTTTAATGTGGGTTTCGATATAGTTAGTATCTGCAGGACAAAGTTGCTTTTTTGGTAGTTAGTGTATGTAGTAGTCTTTTTGGGGGGGGATTGTTTGGGGGGAGTTCAGAAGATAAGAATAGGAAGGTGGTCGGATTGTAGGTCAGTAATAGTGTCCATGTTAGTAAAGGTCGGTGTACAGGGAGGTTTTGGAAACAGAATGAACGCTGGGGAAGTTCTGGGGAGTTGGTGATGACTGGGGAGGGGAAATTCGGGTGGGGAGGTTTTGGAATTAAAGGATATTTAGGGATTCCTATTCGTTAAGCGATATGTGTTGCCTCGGGGGTCGGTGAATGGGTAGTCTAGGTCGGGATCGACACGCGCCAACAAAGTGGTGGCCATTATAAAAATCATCTCCGCAGATGAGATTGGGTAATGGGGATATATATTGTTAGTCGGGGGTGTGAGGTTTGTTTGGAGGGGGGATTTGAAAGGTGGGGTGGCGAATTGTTTGAGATTGAAGATGGTTATAGGTTGGTCTTGTGTTCAGGAGGATGGGAACAGGAATTGGGAAATTTTATTTAGTCAGCGGGGGTAATAAAGTGGAGGGTCGGAAGTTGTGTTTTATGGTAGCTAATGTTGTCTGAGATCAATGTTTAAGAGGGAGTGTTGAGGGGGGGTGGGAGGGGGAGTAGATGGCGTATAACACTGTAGAAATGCTGGGGGAGTGGGGGGTGGTTACGTCGGAAGGGAGGCTTGCTTGGGATGATGGCTATATCTGGAGTTTACAATGGGATGTTGTAATTTTTTTTGAGGAAATGGTAGAGGTGTTCTAATTGATACATTTCGAGAGCGGTGGTATTTATTTGTAATATATATTGAGTGTTAGGGGGTTAATTTTGGGGAGGGGAGGATTTTGAATAAGTGGGAGGGTTGCAAATTGCGAATTGTACAGCAGAAGCCCGAGTTATTTCTGGGGAGGTGTTTTGGAATGGGGAGGCAGGTCAGGTGATGCACTTGTGACAGACTTTCACATGGAATGCTATTTAGTTCGACTATGTTGGCGATATGGTGGCAATAATATAACTATATTTCTATATATTATATATATATATATTATATAATATATATATATATATATATATATATTATATATATTTATATATATAAGTATATATAATTATATTATATGCCACTTCTTTGTGAGACATGG
>JABUQX010109046.1:0-5000 GCA_015478945.1 Trachelipus rathkii
TAAATAATAAGTTCTTTGAATATATAAATTAATGTCAATGTAAAGTGTAATAGTTTACCGTAGATATTATAATAGACAGTTTAAATGCAGTAAATTACTAAATAACCAACTGATCCGTCCCCTCTCACGGCCCTTATCATCATCAATATATACCGTTATAGCCAATGTACCTTTTGATCTATTGATACTAATGGATTCATAAACATCTAATAACATAACATATATACTACCTTAACTATTATACGAATATTAAACTAGTTATTTCATTACTCATAAGAGTATAATCTATTAGCAATTACACATCTAAACCTAATATTACCATGAGAAAATAAACCCAAATGGGATTGCGCCCCTTGCATAACGAGTGTGAAATCTCTGAGAGAGGGGGGATCACCCACGAAGGGGAGATGTTAAAGCGTGAGTTTTTAGGAGGTACTCTACTCAAGAATTATGTTAAATATTACTTATATAATTGAATATGTAGTGAATTAATAAATGTTTGTTTAGAGTAAATGTATGAGTTTTGTAAGATATTTAACTTATTGATTTAATAACAGATCACGAAATTATTTGTGTTAAGTAAAACGTGATGTTTTAGGATTAAAGTTTTTTTGTTGAGTAATGTTAGGTATATTTACTCCCTCACAAGTAAATTTTGCTCATAATTATTCTACGTATTATTTACTCACATAGTTTATTCAATAATGATGTTATATAATATATATAATATTATTATATATAATACTTCTACACGAGTGAGCACTTATTATATATATATATTTAGTTGTAAGATTAATAGTGTCATATATCATATGTTACAATAGATGCTGGTTATCTTTTGATATAGATTGGTCAATATTTGTTAATAGGAATTTATTTGATTAGATTAAAATACGTTCATTTAACCTATTGCTGATTAATGCTCAGGGAAAAGTGGGTACATATATCGTAGTATATGTATGACGCTGTTTAGCTACTTTAACCTTTGTATAAGTCTAAAGAGATAGTAATTATTTCTAGAGTTATGTTAGACTGATTATTCATACGTACGAGTTAGATGTGATTATATAGCGCTTATGCATTCAGATTTTATAACATTATATTACTTATTAAGTATCTAGGTTATGAATATGTTTAGCTTTATTGATTAGCCTGAGGGAAACTCTATTAGTTGCGTAAGCATATATTCGTAGGTTCAGTATATAAAGAACGATTTTGTTATTTTATATGTTATGTTTATCCAAAATTGATAACTATCGTAAAATATGACTTGAATTACAATTAAGTTTGCAAATAGATCATACAAGTGGCGGCTGGATGGGCACTAGGGGGAGACTGGGGCAGCGCGAAGTGAGTGGTGTGGTGATGTACTCTCACCTCTGCACTCTCTATCCTTAAGCTAATTCTTTGATGCGGAAGAAGATATAAAAAATGGAGGACGGCGGGTATATTGTTTGCTATAGTCCCTCGGAGAGTTTATTAAGTGAGAGGTACTTAGTAAGATAAATTAAATTGATAATAATAGTGAGATATGAATCAAATCGGATTCCGATGTAGATTAAAATTTGATTAATATAATTTATCCTATATGTATATGTTTATTAGGTTAAAACAATTCACTCATTTTTGTTATACTGTATGTTTTAATGCCATAATTATTCGGTTTGTCCGGACTCATTGTGAGAGTTGCTTGGAAGTCACGCTAGCTGGTGATCGTATGCTTTGTTTATATCCTGAGATCGCAATAGCTTCTTTCTGTACTCTCGTTGAATATTCTGTCTCTCTCACAGAACTGCTCTCGATAGGTGTATCGAGGACAGAAGAGCTATTTTGGGTAGTGTAGCATTTATTCGCTCTGGCCTCCAGAGGCCATGGCATATGAATTATTATTTAGACAGTAAATATATGTATATTTAGTTAATATTAGCTCGAAGATAAAGTTCAATAAAATTTAAACATTATTATGTTAGACATATGCTTCCAAAGTCTGACTATTTGGTTGTCGGTTTTGTGCGAATGTGTATTATTGAGTACTTTACTGTTTTTGTATAAGATGCGGAAGTTTGTTTTTATAATGTTAGTTATTAAGTTTTATTTTCAGTACTAGTTGGTGTGTTAAGTATATTGTCGTTGATATTATATCACTATTATTATATATATAATTGCTTCAGTATCAGTAGTATATGTTATATATTAGTTATAGAATTTTATTAATCCAAGTAATAAAACGTTGTTATACGTAATATTATATTAGCACATATTATCGGTGGTTAGTGATAACTGAGGGTAATATATAAAATGAATAACTTATTTTTGGTGGTTATGTTTTAGCCGAATATGAATATCTGCTAGAATAATGAAATGAAGTATCTCAATAAGATCAATAGATCAAAAGGTCATGTGGGACTAGTGGTTTGAGTAAGGGTTTGAATATGGTTTGATTACTGATTTAATTACTATGTAATATAATACTGTACTTATATATAATTTAAATAAAATCAGTATAAACTCATAATTAGCAATATATTCATTAGTCAGTTTACAAAGAACTTATTTTTAATGTTATGTTTGGATTAAAACTAATTTTTTTATGTTTAATACTCATGTTAATTTACTGATGATTCTGTATGATTAAAATTCTAGACACAAGGTTTTTTAATGATTAAATTCATCTTGTAAAGTACCTCTACTGTGTCAATTGTCAAACATTTTAACAATGTGTGTATTTACCTTGGCTCTCATGAAGATACGGCCCCATGTAATATATTTATATATTATAATAGTATATGCTTTTAGGAAAATAGTATGAAATATTAAAGGTTACGTTTTCTGATTAGCAATGTTAAGTTACTTTACATGTATTAAGTGTGGAACTTTTGTTAATATATGTTATTAATCAGTCTTATTATTTGCATGCGTAATGTTGTGGTTAGGTTTTTGTCGTTTTTGTACATTTATTGTTCCTTTTAGTTCGTATAAGTAATAGCTTATATATAATGTTAAGTACTATATATTAATGTGAGATAAAACTATAATTATCTATGTATATATTAGTATAATAATAGTTTTACTAGCTATGTTGTGTAGGGCTGGGGATAAAGTATTGAAACAAGACTTGCAGTTGAATTTTGGTATTTATAAGAGATACCACAAAACTCACGGACCCCACCTATATTAAACTCTGGTGTGGCTTAAATCGCCAATATATTAATTATCGAAATGATACATATCGCTAAGAAAATTAAATGAAATAGCGATCACTAAAACTAAGTAAATTACAAAATAAGAGATTCCATAATGAAGTGTGTTTAAAATCTCATTAATTTAGGTATAATCAAATATCGTTGATGTATGAAAATATTTTGTTTCTTGAGCACTATTAAATGTGTGGCTTACGCATATAGTGTCTACGTTCTTGTACGCTTTGCTAGGTACTTTACTGTTGCTAAGTATGGGAAATTTTGTTAATGTTAGTAATTTTATTCGTGCGGTAAGTGTGCGCTAGGTTTTGTCATTGGCTCATTATATTCTAGTTTCTGGTAATGCTATGTTAGCTTTATTAATGCGAAAACAATGTTTACGTTAGCATATATTCGGTGGTTTGTATATAAAGAACCTTATTTTTGAGCTATGTTTATCCAAAATGAATACGTCGATATGTGACCTGAATCATTAGATCAATATGATATGCTTGAAAAAAGTATGAATAGGTTACGTTTTGGCATGCAATGTTGTTAGTTACTTTACTGTGTTTAAGTGTGAAACTTTGTTAACGTTAACAGTTTATTCGTGCTTTAGGTATGTTAGGTTTGTCGTTTGTGGATTAAATTCTTAGTTCAGATGATGCTTGTAAGCTTTATTAATGTGAGAACTTTTGTCGCCTTAGCATATATTCGTTGGTCGGTATGATAATTAGGTTAGGCTATGATAGGTTTTTGTTAAATGCTACTATTTTAATGTAAATTACAACGATATGTTAGAAATATGACAAAGTATGCATAGGTTAAGTTTTTGTATGCTATGTTAAGTTACTTTAAATGTTGGTAAGTGTGGAACTTTGTGAAATGTTGATTTTTTATTCACGTTTAAGGTATGTTTAGGTTTTGGCTTTGTACATTATATTCATCAGTTCAGGTGATGCTATGCTTGCTTTATTGATGTTGAAAACTTTGTTAACGTTAGCTTATATACATTGACCGATGTGATAATTAGCCAAGTTTGTGATCAATTTGTTAAATATTACCATGTTAATATAAATCAACATTGTTATGTAGAGATATGCATGACAAAGTGTGAGTAGGTTACGTTTTTTGTATGTTATGTTAGTTACTTCAATGTTGGTAAGTGTGGAACTTTTTTGTTAATGTTAACAGTTTATTCACACTTAAGGTATGTTAGGTTTTGGCTTTGTTCATTATATTCATAGTTCCGGTGATGCTATGCTGCCTTTATTAATGTGAAAACTTTGTTGCGTTAGCATATATTCATTGACCGATATGAAAATTAGACAGGTTTGTGATAAATTTAGTTAAATATTACATGTTAAATATAAAATTAACATTGTTATGTTAGAGATATGCGTGAGAACAAGTGTGAGTAGGTTACGTTTTTTGTAGTTATGTTAAGTTTACTTTAACAGTTGTTAGAAGGAACGGGGCGAACTTTGTTAACGTTAACAGTTTATTCTGTTTAAGGTGTGTCAGGGTTGTCGTCGATGTGTATTATATTCATAGTTAAGATAATGATGCTAAGTAAGTTTTTTAATGTGAAAACCTTTGTTACGTCAGCATATATTCGTTGATCAGTGTATGAAGAATTTGTTTTTATGTTATGTTTATCCAAAATGATACTCGAAATGTTACTTGAATCAATAGATCAATAGATCATGGATGATGTGGGCAGTGTGGTATGGCCGGTTTGATTTACTTATTTAGGGTATGTAAAACCTGATAATTTTAGTAAAAATATGACCTGAATCAATAGATTCAATAGATCATGGT
>JABUQX010109046.1:7500-14649 GCA_015478945.1 Trachelipus rathkii
GTCTCCTAGGTTATTCAATTTGTGTATGGATGGGGTTATGAAAAACTTAGAGGTGGGGGTGGCAGGGGAGGGTGTTAGAAGGATAAAGAATGGAAGAGAGAGTGGAGGGTGAACTATTCGTTATATGCGAGGATTCGTAGAAGGATTTGGCAGGGTGTGTAAAAGGAGGAGTTTGAAAGTAAACGTAGAAAAGAGTAACGTTATGGTTACGAGTGAGGTTCTTGGTGTGAAGTTATGTTGGATAGTGAGCAACTGGAAAAAGTGTCTGAGTTTAAATATTTAGGATATATGTTGGATGAAAAGAGAACGGATGTTGAAGAGTGTAGTGGGAAAGTTGAGAAAGATACGAAGGTGGCTGGTTGAGATTAATCGCTTGGTGGGAATGCAAAGGGACTTATGTTTTTTGGTGCTTGTCTGGTCTTACATGAGAGTACGTTTTGTTACTGTGTATAGCAGTGAAACTATAGTCTGGAATAAAAAGTATAGATTTAAAGTACAATGTGTTCAGATGGATAATCTTAAGGGCTTGTTAGGTGTGAGAAGAATTTATGAAATGAGGGATGAACTTATTAGGGAGTTGTGTGGTGTGAATAAAGGAGTAAATGAGAGCATAAATGAAACTGCGTTGAGATGGTTTGTTCATGTGGAAAGTATGGATGATATTTCGTTGGTTAAGCGGATTTAAAGTGGTGAGTGTGCTGGAAATTGACCGGCTGGGAGACCGAAGAAAAAGTAGATTGAGCAAGTAAAGGAATGCCTGGAGGAGATGAATGTGAGTTTGGCAGAGGCGATAAGGAAGGTGAATAGGAGTGAATGGTGGGGTTTTGTGAAGGGGTATGGTTGTGGTCTACCTGGGCCAAGGGATGAACACATTGACGAGATGTCATAGGGAGGGTCCATCGCAGTCCCGCGAGGCCCTAGGGTGGATTCTTTTTTTGACTGCGACGAGTTCTCACTTAAGGGTATAAAAGAGGCGGTAAGGCTGGCTTTCTTTTCGACTTGCGTCATATTCTTCTATTACTTTCCTGTTTCCAGTGCATTAACGCACTGGTGATGATGATGATGATGATGAAAATATATATATAATATATACTATATATATATATAACTATATAGTATATATATATAATATATATTATAATATATATACAATATATATATATATTCCTTCTTTCTTTCTTCACCCTCCTCTTTGCCCCAAGATTGGTAGGTGCTGGTACAAAGCATCGGAAAAGAAAAAGCAGTAAGGAGAACTATGACAAAACGTCGAAAGAAAGCCCAGCCTTACCGCCGCCTCTGTACCATTAATTAGTGAGAGCTCGTCACAAATCAGATAAATCCACCCTAGAGCATCCATAGGACCCGACGGACGCCTCACTATGGTAAATGTCAAGTAAGGGTTCATCCTGGCCAGGTGGGCCACAACCATGCCCCCAATAACAAAACCCCGCATTCTCCATCATTGCACCTTTAATTTCGCCTCTGCCAGAACTCAGCATTTCTCTCCTTCAGACTTCGTCACCGACTCAATCCACTTTCTCTTCGTCCTCCCAGCCGTCGGTTCCCGACACCTCTCAACTATACATCCGAATAACAATCCGACTTTTCATCATACTTTCCACATGACCAAACCAGCAACTCAACATACTTTCATTTATTCTCTCATTTTAACCCCTTTCTTCACACCACACCACTCTCGAATAACGTTCATTCCTCACTTTATTAATTCTTTTCACACCTAGCATGCCCGAGAGATTGTCCATCTGAACACATGAACTTAGATCTATACTTCTTATTCAGATCCATAGTTCTTCAACTACCATGACAATAACTACAGTAACACATACCCTCACTGTAAGGACTCTAGCGCACTCAAACTTAGTCCCTTTACATTCACCAACGATTTAATTGCACCAGCCACCTTCCTGCCATTCACAACTTTCCTACTACACTCTGCATCATCCGTTCCCTTCTCATCCAACACATACCCTAAATATTTAAACTCAGACACTTGCTCCAGCCTGCTCATCATCTAACATAACTTCACACTGAGGACTGTCCTCACGTCACACCATAACCTACTCTTCTCTACGTTACTTTCAAAAACCCCTCCTTTTACAGTACCCTGCCAAATCTCTCCACCAATCCTCTCAAACTCTCTCGACTCGCCACACAGAACCAAATCATCCGCATACAATAGGTAGGGACCCTCCACTCCTCTCCATTCTCCATCATTCTAACACCATTTCCTGCCATCCCCACCTCGAATTCTTTCATACCCCATCCAAATACAAATTGAATAACCAAGGAGACATAACACAAACCTGTCTCACTTCCGCTATAATCCTACAACCAATCACCTATTGACACATTTATTTTTTACACACGCTTCACTATCGTATTACATATCTTTTGATTCCATTCAGAAGCCTACCACCACACCATATATCACAAATACCTGCCATAAAGCTTCGCTATTAACTCTATCATACGCCTGTTGTAAAATCCATAAAACCTAAATATAATTTATTCTTCTTCTCCCTCATTTTCCAACTCAATTTGTTTCAATGTAAAGTTTGATCCACACATCTCTACGCACTCCTAAACGCACTGTCTTCACTCAATCAGTCCGCCTCCGTCACTCGAACGACCTTTCGACCAAAATACCACGCATTACCTTCCTAAACACCAATAAACTTATTCCCTATTAATTTCTTACAGTTTCCTTTTTCCTCCCTTACCGCTTATCAAGGGTAGCTTATTGACCCGCTCTCACTCCTAATCCTTGGAACTATACCTCCATAAACGCTTTATTACACAACTTCCAAATCCAATCATCACCATCTCGCCTCCCGCCTCTTGATCATTTCACTAGTAATTTCCATCTATCTGCAGATTTACCATTCTTCAACTTTCTTCACCCTAGCCATATACCCATCCCCTTACTAATAACCTCATCCGCAAAATACCTATTCCTTCTTGCACCATCAAACCACACACATTCACTAACACCTCATCATTACTGTTATATTGTGCAGATTTTCGAAGTGTTTCTTCCACACTCTCACATCCATTTCATCAGTTACAAAGGCACCATCCCTATTCATATTCTAAGGAGATTCCCCTTATTCTCATTCTTAACCCTTTCGCGCTTCTTCCAGAAGAGCTTCCTATTTCCTTGTATGTCTCTTCATCCTCCTTCCAAACACTGTTCATTCACCTCTTTGTTTTCTCTACGTTATACATCTTTTACGTATTTTCTTTTTTCCTCCCTTATATATTCCCAAGCATCTTTCTTTTGGAAACTTCATCATTTGCTTTTAGTAGCATTCAACCACACGCGTTCTTTTTTACTTAACCGCTTTTCATATCAACCTCTTCATTCCATCCCATTCGCTGTTAACATTCTTACCTCCTACTTTAGCACATCCACATACTTCCTTTGCACTACTAACAATTGCTTCCTTCTTGGTCCCAGATTTGTTCAGTATCAACTTGTTCACATTCAACTCGTTTACTAGCGAGCGCTCTACATTTATTCTTATTCTCTGCTCACTAACTTCTCACTCTAATTTACCGTACTTCTTTCGTTTAATCACGCTCCCTCTCCATCCAAGCCCCCACTAACTTAATTTACACTAGAACAACATAATGATCCGATAATCCCATTCTAAACCCCTCACTGATTTAACATCAACACATACTTCAACATCTCTTCCACCAACACAAATTCCAATCATACTTTTTCACTTCGATACCTCTCTACCTAACCACCAACTCTAGTATAACTTAATGGATATCTTCTTGGTTTAAAGAAAGTTATTACTTACACACAATACTCTCTCTTCACAGAAATCAATCACCTCCTACCATTCCATTTTCTCCCCCACCCCAAAACCACCTGTTTATACCATCCTTTTTTGATCACCTATTCCAACCATTCAGGTTCCCCAAGCACTATCAATCTGACACTCCTACTCACCCATTCCAGAAACATCATTCAATATCCAAAAAAAATTCGTACCTCTGTCAACGTTTCCTCTCAGATGGCCATACGTCACAGACCACACACACCTGACCTTTTTCAAACTTAAATTTAACCATTAGAATTCTAGGACTCCCACACACAAAGTCTACCATGCTTTGTACCACAGGTAACTCATCAAAATTGCAACTCTTCTTCTCCCTCTCTCATTCTCTTCCACACGCAGCAACGCACACATTCTCACATCACACCACTAATTTCACGCTTTCCTTTCATCTTTGTCTTCAGTCACAGCGGCAAATGCAAATTTGCCTTTCTAAATACATCCATCACCTCTCTCCCTCTTCTCCTCAACATTTTATTCCTCTGACATTCCATGTCCCCATACGATTCAACAATTCGCCGAAAAGTTAGAAGGTCGTTTACGGCGATCACGACCATCTCCCATAGTGATAATATAAAAACAATGACTAAGTGAATTTAATATTTCTCAAAAAAACAACTACGTTATAATTTCACTCAAAGTATAGGCAACGCATCCAAGTATCAAGGAAATTCAATAAGCTATATATATATATAAGATGAGTTATAATTAAATAGCATGAGCTAACAAAATTAATTAAGATAGACGTCCTCGTTTTAAATTCTTGGAAAGTTGTTGGGAATTTACCATGAAGTAAATTCTCTGATATGCAATCACAGCAGTTGAGTGAACTGCTCTACCCAAATAAGAGGAGGTTCTAGCCTAACTAGTTAATTTACAACAAAAAACAATTATAACTCACCATTAAATTTTAATTTCAAATTAGCTTTTAAGTTTTGTTTCCAAGAATTTAAAACTTGGAGGGAAGCCTTTTGTTTGAGGCTTAATTTTAGTAAATTAAAGGTAGTTGATAGTACCTAGTTTTGCTACATATATCATGCATCCGTGAGTACTCTGTTCAAACTTTAAGTTAAGGTATAAGGATTTAGAGGCTAGAGAAGTGTTAGAATAAAACAGAAAAGATAGAATAGACCTAATTGCTAGTCCTGCTAATTCAGAATATAAAGGGTTAGGACCAGCTTGGAAAAAAGAGACCTTAACATAAGTTTCTCTGAACAATTCCTCATCTTTAATAAGGCAAAAAATACTTAGGCCTAACTAGAACTAATGTTAAATAATATAAAATGAATACTTAGTTTAAAATAGCGTGATGCTACAAGGGTTCGGAGCTATACCAACTCACGAGTTATTCAATTGACTCTCAATTTTCAAGTGCCTCGTTTTTAAGTTTCCAAACAAACTTTTGCTGTTGCCAACAAATATATTTTTCAAGAAAGTCTAAAAAACACCAAAACAGTGAAATACAAGAATACTCTAAAATCTTGAAAGCATTTTAAAAAAAAGACCCAAGTTAAATTTAAAATAGTTAATAACAACATAGTAAGGTTTAATACAGGAATAAAATATTTCTAATATCCTCCCAACAAAAAACAATTTGCTGGAGGCAAATTAAGGGGAAATGATTTTCAAATATACAAACAACTTTTAAACCATAACATTCAGTTCAGAACAACATGCAATTGCTCATATCATACCATGCAAATTATATCAAACATATTTACAAAGTTTAAGCTTCATATAACAAGCTAATACAAACTAAACCCTAAATCTAACTTAATTCTAAAAGGAAACTATTATTTACAAATCATCCAGCTTTTCTTTCAGGAATTTCCTGAACTTCACAGCAGCCTTCCTTGCAGGTCTTTTCTTAACATCTGACTGCCTACTCCTAGCAACTGGAGGAGTAGGATCAGTATTAAGAACTTCTTCAGCAGAATTGTCAATATCATCCCTTCTTTCACTCTGATTTGCCCCAGAGTGGGTTATAGACAATTCCATTGGATACAGGTTGCAAATAGGATGATGAACAGTTTTACCATTGCTTTGTTTAATTTTTACTGACCTAATAATTTTATCATGGCCTATAACCACTTCTATGACCCTTCCCAACATCCAGAAGGGTCTAGGTTTGTTGGGCAGTTTTATAAGTACAACATCACCACACTTTATACGATTAGTCCAAGGACTCTGATACAAGTTTCTACTATGCTCTCTGAGACTCAACAAATACTCTTCATACCATAGCCTTTTGAATTCTTCAAAGGTTATAAGTTGCTGATCCAGACTTTTAAGTACAACATCCCTGTCCATCTCTCTCCATGGATCTTGCAAGTCTCTAAAGACAAGAGCCGAATTAGAGTGCATTTTCAGAAAGGAATTGGGAGTAATGATATTTAAATCATTTTCAGAAGACCTATACGTGAGAGGTCTGGAATTTATAGCGTCTTGAACCGAGGATAAAGTGGTCAGTAGTTCAAAATAATAATTTTTTTTAGTTTGCACAGTTTTATATAAGCATTTTTTAACAGTCCTAATAAGCCTTTCCCAAGCTGCTCCAATAAACGCAGCATAAAGAGGAATTTTAATATGCTTAATGTGACACCTAGTTAGGTGATCACAAAATTCTTGGGAATAAAATACATTACTCAGGATATCTCCTGATTTTCCAAATGCTCGAGCGTTATCAGAGTACAGGTGAGAAGGAATAGTGTACCTATTGCAGAACCTTTGAAAGGCAAGTAGAAAGTTCTCTGTAGACATGTCAGGAACAAGCTCCAGGTGTAAGGCCCTAATGCTCAAACAAGTAAAAAGTAAAATATACATTTTGTAATCCTCCTTACTTTCTGTGCTCTTAACAGAAACATGACCTGTGAAATCAACTCCCACATGATGGAAAGGTTTGATCAAAGCTAGTTGGTTTTTTGGCAGGTTGGTAAGTTTGGGATAATTGAAGCAGAGAGCATTATATTTCTTACATAAGAAACATGAAGACAAGGTATTTTTAACAGCTTGTCTGGCTTGAGGGATCCAGAACCCTTTATTTCTAACACAGTTTAAAGTAGTTTGCACCCCAAGATGCTGAACTTGAGAATGAGCATTCAAAATAATCAATCTGGTGAAGTGGTGTACTTTGCCCAGTAAAATGGGATTACAAATATCAAAACTAAAATGAAGAGACTTAGAAATCCTCCCATGGGAACGGAGAATTTCATCATCGTCCAAAAATAGATCTAAGTTTTTAACAAGAGAGGGAATATGCTGAGAATCATCATTAGCTTTG
>JABUQX010109047.1:5000-17500 GCA_015478945.1 Trachelipus rathkii
CCAATATTTTCCGCGTACCGCAGCCGGCCGTGCGCCAGCCGCAGGCGGCCAATATCCTTTCCCCCCTCGCGTACCCCCGCCGCCGTGCGTGGCGTTCCGCAAGACGCAATATTACACCGGACGCGAAAACGAAAATATATATAATGTAAAACTATTCAAGATTTCTTTCTTTTTAAATAGTTATAATACTATGAGTCATTTTCCAATTTTTTACGTACATTGTACGAAATTTTATTTAAAAAACATATACTTTACATACCTTAAAGCAGTAAATCAGTAAATCAATAGAGGTGTTATTACCTAACACCTAGGGGATTAGTATGCTTTTGGTTTTTACTGCTTTAAACTGCTTTTTTACTCTCCTGCTCTTTACTTGTGCTTTAAATTTCTGTCTGCTTTAAAACTGAAGAAAATAAACTGCTTTTAAACTCTCTGCTTTACTGGCTTTTAACTTCTCTGCTTTACTTAGCTTTAACTCATATGCCATTACATACGCTTAAAGCAGTAAATCAGTAACATCATAGAGGTGTTACCTAAACACCGCTCGGGGGATTAGGTATGCTTTTTGTTTTACTTTGTTTTACTGCTTAACTTTCTTGCTTTACTGGCTATTAAACTGCTTTAACTTTTCTGCTTTACTGCTTTAACTCACATGTTTTACTGCTTTAACTCATATATTTATTAACATTATGTGTGGAGTTTTGGAGCTTCACACTATTAAAAGACTATATATATAAGAAGTATAGCATTGAAGTTGTTGTAGTACTAAATAAATAGTTAATTAAGAAGGTTGTTTGATAGTCTTGCTTACAAGCTAGCCGGGCCATTTAAAAAACAAAAAACCAAAAAAAATGAACAACTTAAAGATTTCCGATTTAGTAAAGAACTTTAATGGAGAAGAAGATATTGATGAGTGGATCATAAAGTTTAACCTAATAAAAGATTTGAACAATATTAAAAATGAAGAAAAAATTCTGCCTATGTTTTTAGAAGGAAAGGCATTGACAGTATATACTCAACTAAATGAAGATGCAAAGAAAAGCGGTAACGTTATAAAGCAGAAACTAAGAGAAGCCTTCGGGGAGGATCCATTAAATGCTTACTCAAGATTAATTAACAAAAAGTGGAGAGGAGAATCAGCAGATGTATTTATGATGGAGATACAAAAAATTGCAAAAACAATAGGGATTAAAGATGATTTAATGATTAAGCATGCGTTTATAAATGGAATGCCGGAATATATATGCAAGGAATTAAGGAAATTAAGAGACATTAAGGAAATAGAAATTGAAAAATTAATCGAACAAACAAGAGTATTGATTGGATTAAATGAGTACAAATGTTTGAGCAATAGATCAGGAATAAATAATGATCTAGTTAGAAATAATGATAAGGGATATTATCATTATCAAGAGGAGAGAAAATTTAGAAATTTTAATGACGAATATTATAGAGATAGATACAATAAATTTAGAGAAAATTGGAATTGGAATAAAAAAGAATGTAGGACATGCGGAAGATTAGGTCACGTCTCAAGAGATTGTTGGAAGGGTAATTCTAAAAAGTGGGAAAATAATAAAAATATTCAGGGAAACGAAGAAGATGGAGCTTATTTGCCGGAGGTAGCTTCATCAAGAAACTGAATATAGAATCCGGTGAATTACCTGTAATTAAGGTGTTAATAAACGGTAAAGAATGTAACGCACTTATTGATACAGGG
Source organism: Trachelipus rathkii (assembly GCA_015478945.1). Lineage (NCBI taxonomy): Eukaryota > Metazoa > Arthropoda > Malacostraca > Isopoda > Trachelipodidae > Trachelipus > Trachelipus rathkii. Next base: position 6,721 of record JABUQX010109047.1, read on the forward strand.
TGCAATAAATCTCTTTTTGGAAAAAGATTGGAGGAGTTGGATTAGGAGATGTATGCGTGAAGGGGTTCGATGGTAAAATAATTAACACGATGGGGAGAAAAAAATATAATATTTTGTTGAACAACAAGGAAATTGAAACTGAAATGTTAATATTAAACGAAATTATAGAGGATATTGATGTTATTCTAGGAATGGATATATTAACAAAATTTGGAGAAATTATTATAGGAAAAGATGGTTTGAAATTCGTAGAAAATAAATGTGGTTTGCTAAGTGTTGATAATAATAAAGAACTAGTAGAAAAAAATGATGATATTATTATTGACGATAAAGACTTTGTGGGGTGGTTTAACGGCGATTTCTGGACAGTAAAATGGAAATGGAAAGACAAAGAACCTAAATTAACAAATAGAGTTAGTTGTTATCAAAACACTATAAAAGAAGGAATGAAGGAGAAGTTTGATGAAGAAATAATTGAATGGATAAAAGATGGAATTTTGGTACCATATAATGGAAAGGTGAATGGAATAATACCTTTAATGGCCGTGAATCAGGAAATAAAAAATAAGGTAAGGCCAGTGATGGATTTTAGGGAAATGAATAATTATACGGAATGTCATACTGGTGATGGGGTAAATATATGTGATGAAACGTTGAGGGAATGGAGGAAAATAAAAGGGAAAACAAAACTAGTAGACTTGAAGGCAGCATATTTACAAGTGAGGATCGATAAGAGTTTATGGAATTATCAGGTTGTGAAATTCAGAGGAAAATATTATGCTTTGACTAGAATGGGATTTGGTTTGAATTCGGCACCAAGAATTATGAATAGGATTTTAAAAGAAGTGTTAAAAATGGATAGTAAGATAGAAAAGGGGACAAGTAATTATATAGATGATATTATTGTTAATGAATCAATTGTGAGTGCGGCGGAGGTAGTAAATCATCTAAAGAGGTTTGGGTTAGTAGCGAAAAGTCCTGAATCTGTAGAAAATGGTCGAGTGTTAGGATTGAAAATAATAAAAGGAAAAAAGGGCAATTTAGAATTCAGAAGAGGTAATAAAATTCCGAATATCAAAGAAGGGGATAATGTAAAAAAAAAGGAATTGTTTTCGATATGCGGTAGTATCGTAGGTCACTACCCTGTTGCGGGATGGGCAAGATTAGCTTGTAGCTATGTGAAAAGAATATCTCAAACGGAGAATTGGAATGAAAATATCGATGAGAATGTGCTGAAAATGATAAAAAGTATTATTGAAGAAATAAATAAAGACGATCCAGTGAAGGGATATTGGAATATTGACGATTCTAAAAAAGGAACAGTATGGTGTGATGCGAGTAATGTGGGTATGGGCATCATCTTGGAAATAAATGGAAAAATTGTGGAAGACGGGGCTTGGTTAAGGAAAAAAGGAGATTATTCACACATTAATGTTGCAGAGTTAGAGGCAGTGATAAAGGGAATTAATTTAGCGATAAAATGGGACTTAACGGATATTGAAGTAAAATCGGATTCTGCTACTGTGATTAATTGGATCAGAACAACAATAAGTGGTAAAGAAAGAATAAAAACTAAGGGAGCAGCAGAAATATTAATAAAAAGAAGATTGGCAACCATAAAACAGTTGATCGAAGAATTAGGTATTAATTTGAAATTAGAATTTGTGCCTTCGGAAAAAAATAAAGCGGATAGTATCTCGAGAATAAAGAGAAAATGGCTTATCGGAGAGGAAAATAAGCTGATAAATAATAATGTTTGTCTATTATCATTTGAGGAATTAAAAGAACTTCATAATAGACACCATCAAGGTATTGAGAAAACTTTGTTTTTAGCTAGGATGGTAGACAAAGATGTAAGGCGGAGAGATGTGAAAAAATGTGTAAGAGAATGTATTCAATGTCAATCAATTGACCCAATAAATTACGATAGAGTTGAGAAAGGTAGTTTAGATAAAGAAGAAAATTGGTCTAGGGTTGCGATAGATATAACTCATTTTAAGGGGAAAATATTTTTGTCAATGGTTGATTGTGGCCCAAGTAGGTTTTGTATTTGGAAGGAATTGATTTCAGAGTCAGGGCAAGAAATTAAAAGAAAAATAGAAGAGGTGATTTTAGAAAGGGGGAGAGTTGATGAGCTATTAATGGACAACGGTACGCAGTTTAGGAGTGAAAAAGTGGATGAATTTTGTAGAAAATGGGGGATAAAAAAGGTGTTTAGAGCGGCATATAGACCGGAAGGAAATGGTATAGTCGAAAGAAATCACCGTACGATAAAAAGGATTGCGGAAAAAGCGAATATATCTGCTTTAGAAGCTGTATTTTGGTACAATATATCACCAAAAGATGGTTTAAAGGAAGAGTCTATACCGTATAAAGGGATTTTTAATTATGATTGGAAATATCAGATTGCTGATGAGGATAAAAAAACTATTGTGGGTGAGGATATAGAATCAAAGTATAAAGTAGGGGAGGAAGTGTGGGTTAAGCCAGGAAAGAGTATCTGTACATCAAAATAGAATAAGGGATACGTAACGAAGGTGAATTCTAAATGGAATATCGATGTCGACGGGATGGCGAGGAATGTTTTGGACGTGAGAAAGGTGGTTTTACCCAATGAAGAAGTTGGTAATTATGAGCCGAAAGGTGAAAGAACAAGGAGAGATACTAATTTTTTAAGGTATAATCTACTAGGGGGAGAAAATTGATCTTTAGATCAGGGGGGCGTGTGTGGAGTTTTGGAGCTTCACACTATTAAAAGACTATATATATAAGAAGTATAGCATTGAAGTGTTGTAGTACTAAATAAATAGTTAATTAAGAAGGTTGTTTGATAGTCTTGCTTACACATTACATACCTTAAAGCAGTAAATCAGTAAATCAATAGAGGTGTTAACTAAGGGATTAGTATGCTTTTGTTTTACTGCTTTACTGCTTTAACTTTCTGCTTTACTGCTTTAACTTTCTGCTTTACTGCTTTAACTTTCTGCTTTACTGCTTTAACTTTCTGCTTTACTGTTTTAACTCATATATTTATTAACATTATGTTTTCTTTTATATTTTTTATTTTTGTTTTATTACTTTTTATTTATTATTTCTATTTTTATTTTTGTTTTAATACTTTTTATTTTTAATGTAAGAATAAAAACACACAGAGTTTCTGTTATATAAACATTTTATTTTAATAAAATTGTACGAAATTTTATTAAAACATATATTTTACTGCTTTACAACTTTAATTAAACTCATTATTCATTATCTACTTGAAGAGTATGGATGTGGAGAAATTTACGTTCCGAAGTCCCGCTACATGTCTTGTAGCTGGGCCGACAGGATGTGGTAAAACCTTTCTATTATTAAATATTTTAAAGGAAATGGAGATTTTCGAGCAAACCCCCTGTAAAAATAATATGGTGCTATAATGTTTATCAGGAAAAATTTAAAGAATATAAAGATGTGATTCAATTTCATGAAGGCATATACGATATTAGATCGCTGGACAATATACAAGGCCACAAAATTATTGTATTAGATGATTTAATGCACAAATTGAATTTGGAAATAGCAGAAGCGTTCACAGTTTATTCTCACCATCTAAATATCTCTGTGTTTTTCATAACGCAGAATATTTTTCATCAAAGCAAGCATATGCGAAGTGTTTCTTTAAACACACAGTATTTACTGTTGTTTGGCCAGAGAAGAGACATGAGTCAAATTAATGTATTGGCAACTCAAATGTTTCCCTCTTCAAAGGAAAGAGTTCTTAAAAGTATATAAAGAGGTTACTTCAATCCCCCACGGTTATTTGATGTGTGAACTTCACCCCAAAAACACGCACAGAGTGTTGCTCCGTACCAACATTCTGCCCTATGAGATAGAAACTGTATACATACCTGAATAATGAGTGCTCTAGTTGCAAAGTATTTACCTCTTATAAAAAAATTTAAAAAGTTGAAACCATCTGAAAAACGTAAACTAATTAGGGAGGATGAGAAATTCATCCAGTGTGTATGTGAAGTCTGTTTAAATCTTATAAAAGGAAATGTTCCTTTAAACAGGCCTCAGAAGGTAAAGCTACGGCGTTATAGAAACATCATTAAAAAACTCTCCCTCAACATTAAAAATCTGAAAAATAAAAAGAAGTTACTACAGAGAGGAGGAGGAGTATTCCTGCCATTACTCTTCTCCGTTATAGCTCCCCTGATAACTAAGTGGTTGTCACCATAATGAAGAAGGTTGCTGTACTTCCATATAATGAGTATGAGAAAATGAAGTATAATAATACAGCATCTGTACAGAATTCAGTTCCTCAGATTCATCATTCACAACCTCAATATGGCCAGTTATTGCTGCACACTGCGCAAAATCCACAATCACAGTTTCATCATTCACAACCCCCATATACGCAGATATTGCCACACAATGCAATGACATTACAACCTCTTTCACATCAGCAGCAACAGTTGCACCAACAGAATCCTTATATTGTGAACGACTCATTATCTTTTCAGCAGCCTCTACCTCCCAGCTTATATGATCCTAAAGTTGAACAGATAACCAATTACGAGAAAGAAGTGTACAGGATATTAAATTCAGACATTAACATCCATGAGAAACGCATCTTATACCAGGATGCCATACAAAAATTGATAGATCTTAAAGACTTGCACCTACATCCATCCCTACGTAACCCGCTAACCGATGATGTAGATATACCTAATGAAGTAAAACTTGAAGTGAAAAATGAAGATAAATTTAAAAATATCCTAGAGGAGAGCTTACCTAATAGAGTGCGTAAATCAGGAATAGCTTTATATAATATTTTAAAAGACCAATTAACTTTGAATGAAGCAGGACAGATCGTAATTGATGATGAAATAGTTAAAGGATCAAATATTGTGGATTTGATAGCTGATCTCTCACGTAACTGGAAGAAAGGCCCTGTAAAAGGATGGAATGATATCAAACAAGAACTTCAGACTATTAATTTTCCCAGAAGTTTAATCTTAAATACAACGCGATTAGCAGACTTAGATAATATCCCCGTTACGCCAAGACCTGATTCAAGTCCATCAGGCACTTCTTACGCATCAGATAAATTTAAACGTGTTACCAGAGGACGAATAAGAAAAACACCTTATAATAGGCCTAGTTGGATTAAATCGTAATTATGTATTATCATATATATTTAGTTGTAATGTTTGTGTATAAATAAATGTTATTTTAAATCTTTTTCTCTTTCTTTATCCCTTGTGACCTAATATCACATTTTTGTGACAAATATATATATAATAACGCTTACACGTGTGTCAGTAGACAACATGGAGGCGAAGGAGGTAGTTGATAAGTATTACTTCAATCTGAGGGAGCCAAATAGTTTTGGGGGTTTCACTAGGTTTGCTTTAAGGTATCCTAATATTGAGAAAAAAGAGTTAAAAGCATATTTAGAGGGCGAAGAGGCATTTACTCTACATAAACCTGTAAGAAAAAAATTTCCTACACGGAAAACCATATCTCCGCAACTCGATAGCATATGGCAGTTAGATTTATCGGAAATGATTAAATACAGCTCTTATAATGAAGGTTTTCAATATATACTTTTTACAATTGATGTATACTCTAGATACTTGTGGTTGAAGCCAATAAAAGATAAAAGATCAGCTACAGTTGCCGATGCTGTACTTGAAATTATAGAGGACGAGCGGAGAACACCTAAATCATTTTGGACAGATTCAGGAATGGAATTCAAGGGGCGAGAGTTTCAGGCGCTGCTCTGGGAGTATGGTATAAGCTATTACAATACATTTTCCGTAAACAAAGCGGCAATAGTTGAAAGAGTCCAACGTACTATTAAAGAACGCATGCATAGGTATTTTACTAAAATGAATACTTTTAAATATATTGATATACTGGACGATCTGGCTTATTCTTATAACAGGTCTTACCATAGAACTATAAAGTCAACTCCTTTAGAAATGTCAAAAACTAGAGGACGTATGGTGCATATGGGTGAAAAAGAAAACAAAATAAAAGATAATTCAGGAATAAAGGTAAACGATTATGTAAGAGTTTCTCGAACAGAAGAAAGGTTTAGAAAAGGATATGAATCCGGTTGGACTACGGAAGTTTTTAAAGTTCACAATATCCGACCAATCAGTCGTGATAGTTTAAAGTTATATTATCTGGAAGATTTAAATGGTGAAAAAATAAAAGGCGGATTTTATAAACAGGAAATACAAAAAGTAAGGTTCAATCCTGTAACTCATGAATATAAAATTGAAAAAATATTAGCTACGAGAGGTAAAGGAAAAAATAAGCAATTACTTGTGAAATGGAGGGGATATCCTGCCAAGTTTAATACTTATATAAAAGCAAGTGAAGTTAAGAATCATTAATCAGTTGACATTATAATCATGGAGAGTGTAGATCACTTTTATATAACTCTGCCTTCTTCAGCCTCCTTGGATTTACATCCTGATAATAAACTCTCGGATTTTACAACTGTGCTAATGAATCCTATACAACTTGAAAGAGAGGCATACGAAGTAGGATTATGTGAAATGATATTAAATACGGACATAGAAAATTTACCTCACAATCTATTCTGGATGGGGGTGTACAGAAGTGTAGAATGTGTTGAAACTATATTACAAGTGGAAGATACTCGTTATCTGAAAAGGACTACAATTGCCAAAAAGATGAATACGACAACATTTGCTACAAAAGAATACTTCTTTGAAGAATTTACTTTGCGGAGGTCATATTTTAAATCGGTGCCTGCTATTTTTAGTCATTTAAACGTTCTCTTTGATATGAGTATTATGTGTAAGGACTTGGTATACAAAACTGAATTGCGTACCTATGAAGATAAAGTAATAATATCTTTAAGTTCAAAAGTAAATGTAAACCTACGAGACCGGGACATGTTTTTTCTCGAACGATCACCATGGCAGCGTAAACATATTCGTAGACGTGATGCTGAGTTGGATATACTTCATGATATCCCTACTATGTTGAAGAGGGTTATACTATCTGTGGAGAATAAACGCATGACTCCACATGAACAAAAAGATGAAGCAGATCGAGTACTGCATTATACATGTACCCCATCCGAGATGCTCAATCACCCAGGTATGGCTTATGTATATACAAATATAATTGATCATCAATATGTAGGTAATACTAAAGCTCCTTTATTAAGAGTAGTATATTTTCCCAAAGAGAGTAAAGTTATAACATTCCCTAATGTTCATTATCTACCTCTGAATAGATCAAATTTTGACTCTGTACGCGTGCATATAAAAGATGTAGAAGGAAATCCTTTTCCCTTTACATACGGTGCATTGTTATGCAAAGTTCATATTAGAAAGAAACAGATGCAGTAATTACAGCATAATGGAATATATAAGAGGTGTAGTCAGATATATTTTTCATTCATTAACATACTCTCACAGTGTAAAGATAGTATAAGAAAGATACTCCTGTAATAATGGACGAAGAAAGGGTATTCAGGGGAACAAAAATGCAGAGGGGGTATGGCCTTGGTGGATTTTTTGCCAAGCTATGGAGAAGTGCAAGGCCTCTACTCAGGAAAGGCGGGGAATATATAGGTAAAAAAGCTATAAGAACAGGTTTGCATACTATTCAAGATATTGCTGCAGGAAATAATCCTCGTACAGCATTAAAAAGACGTATAGCCGATGTTTCAGATGAGATGTTGGATGATGTTAAGCGTAAAATAAGACGTAAAATGTCAGGACAAGGTCGAGGGATCAAGAAGATTGTCATAAAGAAAAAGACTAAGCGGAAAAAACCTCTAAAGAAAAAATGTATTGATGTATTTGCTATTTAATTACTAACTGATAACTTTTATACGATGTGTGTATATAAGTAAGGTTTTTCATGAAAATGTTCATTATACGGCCAGAGCTCGCACATGCAAGATGCATTTCCTTCATCCTTCTAGTCCTGATTGTTGTAAGAGTGAATTGGATCTCTTCTCCATGAACCCTACACAGATTAGCGTTAGCGAGTCCAACTTTATCAGTATTAATCCTCTGCATTCAATTACCAATACAGATGTTCCTCTAGAGTTCAATATTCCAGGCACTTCTGATCAGTACTTAGATCCCTCTAATGTGTTTTTATATGTAAAAACGAAATTGACAAAACCTGATGGTACAGATCTTCCTACGGGTGATGACCATATAGTATATACAGAATCAAATTTCCTGTATACATGTTTCACCCAGGTTGAAGTCTATCTTAACGGAACTTCACTAGGTGCATCAGCGGCTAATTATCCTTATAGAAGCTATATAGAACATTTGTTAAATTATTCAGACGATGCTAAACAATCTCATCTCAAATCATGTGGTTTTTACAGTTTCAAAGATGAAGCTGCACATATAGATAAAGCAGCTAAAGTCATAAATAATACTTATGAATTTTACGGTCAATTAAATGGCGATATCTTCTCTCAAGAAAGACTCATTCTACCATCTGTAGATACTAGAATCATTTTATCACGGTCAAATCCTAAATTTGCTCTTAAAATAAAAAGTAAGCCCACTGCTACAGCTGTATGTCCAGAACCTGTTTTCAAACTGTTGGAGGCTTATCTCTATGTCAGAAAAGTGAAATTATCACCACAGCGTCATTTGGAAATTGAAAATTCGCTTTTGAATACTACAGCAAAGTACCCTATTAAGAGAGTTGAAACCAAGATATTTAATTTCACTCAAGGATTATCGAGTATCAATATCCCTAACATTGTGAACGGAAATTTACCACAGAAAGTAATAATAGGGATTGTGGAACATGAAGCCTACTCCGGGAATTATAAAAAGTCACCCTATAAATTCACACCTTTCGGACTTAGGTATCAGTTTACATGTGAATGGACTGCCTCACGGACGTGATTATGAAATGTTATACAACGGAGACCTATCTCTCTGTACTCGACCTTTTTACGACTTAATAGCCAATACTGTATCATGTAATGATAGCGGGACAGGTTTAAATCTTGAAGAATACGCAAAGAATAGTAATTTATACGCCTATGATCTTACTGCAGACCTTTCAGCTTGTAACGCCTATCATTTAAACATTTTGAGAAAGGGTACCCTAGGACTAAATCTCTCTTTTGGATCGATTCTACAATCACCCATCACTGTAGTGGTCTATCTTGAGCATCCTCAACTCATTGAAATTGACAGAGTACGCAACGTACTTTTGAATTATTAAAGATGAATGAAGAGGAATAAAATCAGTGTTTAAAAATGAACCTCGCTTTTTAGGAGTGTTTGCTATTAACGAAATAAACTCTGTAAAGTTGGAGAAGGATACCTGCTTCATATTCAATACATTGCCTCGTCACATCACCTCAACAGGACATTGGATTTCCGTTTATAGAGCAAAAAACGATACTGTTCACATAATTGATTCTTTGAACTTAAAATTTATATTGAATAATCATTATATTACCTTATTTTTAAAATATAATAATGTAAGCTGTGTAAAAACTATGTCTTATCCTGTTCAACCCTTATTTTTCAATTTATGTTGGGTCTATTGTATTTATTTCATTATATGTTTTTTTTAACACTGTTTATTTTAATAAACTTGTAAATATATTTGATGCTAAAAATTTGTATGTCAATGATTTTATAGTTTCTGATTATGTAATAAATGCTTTAAAATGAAAAAACGCGATTTTACTTCCCTTAAAACTCGTATATATAAAAAGGTTTTAATAAAATTTCGTACAATTTTATTAAAATAAAATGTTTATATAACAGAAACTCTGTGTGTTTTTATTCTTACATTAAAAATAAAAAAGTATTAAAACAAAAATAGAAATAATAAATAAAAAGTATTAAAACAAAAATAAAAAATATAAAGAAACATTAATGTTTAATAAATATATGATTTTAAAACAGTTGTAAAGCAGAAGTTTTTAAAGCAGTTTAAAGCAGAAAGTTAAAGCAGTAAAGCAGAAAGTTAAAACAGTAAAACAGAAAGTTAAAGCAGTAAGCAGAAAGTTAAAGCAGTACTAAATCCCTAGTTAACACCTTATTGATTTACTGATTTACTGCTTTTAAGGTATGTTAATGTAAAAATATATGAGTTAAGCAGTTAAAACATGTGCAGTTAAAGCAGTAAAGACAGGAAAGTTTAAGCAGTAAGCAGTAAAACAAAAAAAGCATACGAATCCCTAGGGTTAGGTAAACACCTCTAATTGATTTACTGATTTTACTGCTTTAAGGTATGTAATGTTAATAAATATATGAGTTAAAGCAGTAAAGCAGAAAGTTTAAAGCAGTAAAAGCAGAGAGTTAAAGCAGTAAAGCGGAAAGTTAAAGCAGTAAAGCAGAGATAAAGCAGTAAAGCAATAAAACAAAAGCATACTAATCCCCTAGGTGTTAGTAATAACACTCTATTGATTACATGATTTACTGCTTTAAGTATAGTAAAGGATATGTTTTAATAAAATTTTTCGTACAATTGTAGTTAAAAAATGGACGATGGACTCATAGTATATTTTGAAAAGAAATTCTTTGAAATTAGTTTACATTGGATATCATATTTTCTTCGCCGCGGTAATATTGCTCTGCGCGAGCACGCGGCGGCGGGTACGCGGGGATATGGCGGCCTGCGGGCGCACGCGGCGGCGGTTACGCGGAAAATATTGCGCCTGCGGGCGCCCGCGGCGGCGGTTACGGCGGAGGGGCTGACCTGCGGACGCGGACTCTGAAACGTTTGCGGTCACTGTCTCAACTGT
>JABUQX010109048.1:0-2500 GCA_015478945.1 Trachelipus rathkii
TGACAACGATTAGGGTACATTTCTTCATAGAGAAGCATGGCTGCTAATGAATTACCGTTCGTACGACGGTAAACAAAATGCATATCGCACATTTCACTATTTGTGTAATTCATTTTGAAAATATGAGCAACACTTGAACACAGAACTTGACGCGACACGGACTAGTATATGTATAAATGAAGCGAGATACGGAACTAGTAAATAACAGGTTCGTAACCTTTCCTACGGTGTATTTGTGCTTATTATTAAAGGTTGAGATGTGGTACGGGACGGGCAATGGAATATATCAGATATGTCCCACATAAGTTTCATCACCTTGTATCTTGGAAACGAGGCGTTTTCGGTGAAATGTTTATTGACACATATTATCTTATATTTATGCAAGGAATATCATACTGAATTTTTTCGCAATATTAACGATACACCCTATATATATATATATATATATATATATATATATATATATATATATATATATATAAAGGAGTGAAGGGACACATACCCTCTATATATATAAGTTAAGTTATATGATATATATATATAGAGTATTTATATAGCAGCATATACATATATTATATATAGTATATATATATATATATATATATATATTATATATATATATATATATATATATATATATATATATATATATAATATATATATATATATATATATACAAATATAAATATATAAATATATATTTATATATATATATACTATATATATATATATATATATATATATATATATATATATATATATATATATATATATATAAGGCTGTAGACAGGAGGGTCAGGGGGTTCAACCTCCCGAAATTATTTTAGCGATCAAAATTTTTGATTCCTTAAGTCTCAATAATAATAATAATAATAATAATAATAATAATAATAATAATAATAATAATAATAATAATAATAATAATAATAATAATACAATAATAATAATAATTATTTAATAATAATAATAATAATAATAATAAATAATAGTAATACATTAATAATAATAATACTAGTAATAATAATAATAATAATAATAAATAATAATAATAATAATAATAATAATAATAATAATAATAATAATAATAATAATAATAATAATAATAATAATAATAATAATAATAATAATAATAATACATGAGTTAATTGAAAGGAAAAAGTATTTATTAATGGAAATGAGGAGACATGTTTGTGGTCCGTAACGATTTTAGTCAAGTGGCGTTCTCATTCATATATATAAATGATTTAGATCAGGGACTTAAATGTAAGGTTTCCAAGTTTGCAGATGAATAGTACCATACCTCAAAAAAGGAATAATGATGGATGTAAAGTAAAGATTTAAAAGATGAAGGGAGAGGGAGCTGTAATCGTTGATTGGATGAGCAGGTTCATTCCTTCTTCAGCTGAATCTTTTTCTTTTCCTATCTATCTTCTAAAACCAAACTTTCTTTCCTATAATCCATGGTCTGATCGTGCTTATTCTCAACAAATGTGGCTAGAGGCTGTGCCTATCGGGTGTGAAAATTTTCGTTCTCCTATCGCTCTTGTCAATTTTCATATCGTTGCATGGATACTCTTCGACGAGCAAAGCTAGCTTTCATCAAAGGAAAGTGCGCTAACCTCCTTGGTTCTCCTACTGACAAATCTTTCATCTCTAGCAACTTCTGTAAATCTGCCTTTCCTCCTCTTATTCGATCGGATCATTTTGTTGCTAATCTCCAACTGAAAAGGCTAATCTCTTCGGCCCCTCGCTCAACTATATTCTCTATGTCTCAATACTAGCACTTTCCCTCAGTGTTGGAAGCTCTCACATGTCCAACCTATTCCGAAAAAAAGGAAGCCGCTCTGATCCTTCTAACTATCGCCCTGTAGCTCTCACTTGTATTCTATCTAAGATCTTTGAAACCCTTCTCAACTCACTTCTAGATCATCAGCCTGAAATCACTCAGATCGCTAGTACGGCTCTCAAGTTAGCAAGCCTTCATTGGCAGGATATATATTCCTATCAACCGATTTATGGTTTTTGCCTAGAACTAGATGGGACGGTAGTAAGTGCTTTGATTGTCCTTTCAAAGCATTTGACCGAGTATGCACGCGCTTCACTGCCTCCCAAGATCTCCCTTTACGCTTCTCCTTCTCTTGCTTACTTTCATATCTAGCTTTCAAATCGCTCAATATCGTCTCGTTGTTAATAAGAACTTCCTTCTCTTTTTCTGTCAATAGTAAAAGCCTTTTCTAGGGTCTCTAATGCACCTCCTACTTGAGTTCCTACTTTTCATTAATGATCTTCTCACCAGCACATCTAACTCTATCCACTCAAATTGGGACATGACTCGACCCTTCATTCTTTAACTCATATCAATTCTACTCCCACTTTTACTTCTGGAATTGCCTCTCGTCTTAATCTTTCCGATTTTCTCGCTGATGGATAGAAATAACTTTGTGAAATTCAATTTTTTAAAAACCCAACTTTTACAAATCTCCCTCCTCCAAAATACCTT
>JABUQX010109048.1:12500-20000 GCA_015478945.1 Trachelipus rathkii
ATATATATATATATATATATATATATATATAATATATATATATATATTTTATATATATTATATTATATGGATAGTAATACTATATTAGTAATATATATATATTATACTATATATATATAGTATATAGTTATATATATATTATATATACTAATATATTTCTTGCGGCTACTCTAGTGATTTTTAAGCCATTCTGGGCTCTCTCTCTCTCTTTCTCTCTCTCTTCTCTTTTTCTCTTCTCTCTCTCTTCTCTCACTCTCTCTCTCTCTCTCTCTCTCTCTCATCTCCTCTCTCTCTCTCGACTCTCCTCTCTCCTCCTCTCTCTCTCTACTGTCTGTCTTTCTCTTCTCTTCTCTTCTCTCTTCTCTCTCTCTCTCATTCTCTCCTCTCTTATATATATATATCTATTATATAATATATATATATATATACTATAATATATATATAGTATATTTATTATTTATATATATATATATATAATATATATATTTATATAATATACACGGTAATTATTATTTAATATAATTATTATATATATATACGTATAGGTATAGATATATATATATATATATATATATTATATATATATATATAGTATGTATTATATATATATATTAATATATTATATATATATATTATATTTATATATATATATATTATATATATATATATATATATATAGCTATATATATTACATATATGTATAATATATATATTATATAAGAGATTATATATTATCGTCTCCTATATATATAATATTATATATAATATATATATATATATTATATATATATATATATATATTATTATATATTATAATATATATAGATTATCATTATATATATATTTAATTAACACAAAAATATTCACATTAGATATTCGAGTTATTGGTATTTTACTTTTTTTATTTAAAATTGATTCGATGGGTAGCTGTTATTAATCTTTTAATAATTTTTTATTTCGTTATTATTGTTATATTTTTATAGTATTATTTATTATTATTATTATTATTATTATTATTATATTATTATTATTATTATTATTATTATTATTATTATTATTATTATTATTATTATTATTATTATTATTTTATTGAATTATTATTATTAGTATATGTTATTTTTATTATTGTTTTTCATTATTATTAATTTTTTGATTATTTAAAAATATTTAAATTTGATGAATTATGAAGATTATTATAATTATTATGTATTATTATTATTATTATTATTATTATTATATTATTATTATATTATTATTATTAATTTATTATTATATTATTATTATTTTAATTTTATTAAATATAGATTGTTATATAATTATCGTTTATGTTACTTATAGTAAGAGATGCCAATGGCAAAATTCAGGTATAGAATTTAAATATGAATAATTTTTTTCCGAAATGTGCATTAAGAACTAAAAATGTTTAATTAATTTTTTTTTTTTTTTTTTTAAATAAGCGAAGTAGTTTTATTACATTCAGGTAGGAAAAAAAAAAACATAAAAAAATCACTCACGATGTGCCTATGTCTAAAAAATTTCTCTCCGCTATTTTTTGACGAAGACCGAGGTGTCACTTTATAATTTTGACTGAAAAATAGCCACTTAATTCAAAAGGCGATGAATTCTTAAACATTTTTGTTTAAATTTCGAATAATCTTTTATATGTATTATGAATAATCTCTTAATTGGTCAAATGTTTCGTTGTATTAATACACTTTTAGCTCCTTATTGTGAAATTTGGTAGAAGGATGATCGTTTACTATAATGATAGCCCGAGAGCCCGAGCACCGAGCAGCCCCGAGCAGCCCGAACAGCCCGAGCAGCCCGAGCAGCCCGAGCAGCCCGAGTAAGAGTCCTGCTGAAATATATATTATATTATATATATATATATATATATCATATATATTATATAATATATATATAATATATATATATATATTATATTATATATATATATAGTATATATATATATATATTATATATATATATTATATATATATAATATATTATATATATTATTATATATATATATACATATATATATATATTACATATATATAATTATATATATATTATATATATTTATATATATATAATATATTATATATATATATATATATATATATATCGATCCAATATATCGATAAATAAATATATTAAAAATATATATATATATATATATATTATATATATATATATATATATTATTCTTACGCTCAGAAGTAAGACTATACGACTGTCAGGGCAAGCAAAACATGATCTCCATCTTGTACAGAGGCCCGATGTTTGTGGAGTATTTCGAGCTAAGATTTGTTCACATCACGGCGTTGCTAGCCTTTCGTGGCAACTATTCTCTTTCATCGCTGGCTTGGGACCGCCATATATTGATTTCGTAGCAATATAATGGATGACATATGCACGGTAAAATCTTTTATTATGAAGCAATTAACGCCAATAATTTCACAATTTGTAAAGAAAAGAGAAAACAGCGTGAAAAGTAGTACTCAGTCCAGCACTCATGCGAAAAAATTCTTCTCTTTGGCTCATTCGGCAATGAATATTATCTTTAAAATTAATTTATTATTATTATTATTATTATTATTATCTATTATTATTCATTATTATTATTTATATTTTTATTATTAAATTTTATTATTATTAATTATTATTATTTTTATATTATTATTATTATTATTATTTTATTATTATTAGTCATGATTATGTCATGATTATTATCTCATTTATTATTAAATTAATTGATTTTATTATTATGCTACTATTCAATTTAGAGATTGAAAGTATAGTAAAATAAATAATAATAATAATAATAATATAATAATAATACATAATAATAATAATAATAATAATAATAATAATAATATATATATATATATATATATATATATACCATAGTAAGTATAGTATACTGATATAATATATATATATATATATATTATATATCATATAGTATATATTATTATATATATATATAATATATATATTAATATATATTAGATATATAATATAATATATATATACTATATATATATATATATTATTATTATATATATATATAATTATATATATATATATATATTATATATATATATTATATATATTATTATATATACTATATATATATTGTCCCTTGGGTCCTCCTCATTTGGGGGATCCATGTCATCTCCAGTAAAAAAACGGCCTCCACCGGGCAGAGTCACAGTTCTCTTAGGGATGAAATATGATAGAGTGTTCTGCAGGTTGTTAGTGGTGGGTACCTTAGAAGGAGGTGATTTACTGTTTCTGCCTCTATTAGGCACCTGCGCCAGAGTGGCGAGGTAATGCATTGTAGTCGAAACCTGTGTCTGTCCTCCGGAAGTTCCGGGTGATTCCCGGATCTCATTCTAGAGAGTGATATTGGATCTTTCGTGAGAGTGTTTTTTGCTTTGAAGATATTTCAGGAGCGAGGGAGTTTATGAGGTGATTTGTTGGACTTTTGTTGAGTTATTGCTGAGTAAAGTATGTGTGAATTTGTTTTGAAAGAGATGTGCTGTTCGGAGAAGGGGAGATGATTCTAAAGAGTTCCCAGTATTAGAGATGAGCGGAAGAGGGAGGCAATTTTATACAATGAATAATGTTATCTGATCTCGTAGGTAGTTATAGCATGGGTGGGTTGGGTCGAGAGCTTTGGCATAAAATTGTGTTCCTATCATAGCTAAATGGTGCTGAATGGGGAGGATTTTTGATTCCTCATGTACTGTATGTGCTGAATTGGGGTGGTTTTCAGACAGCCCGTGATTGTTCGAAGCACAGTATTTTGTATCCTTTGTAATTTGATTCTGTTGGTAGGTGACGTTTAGGGGTACATGACTGTTAATCCATAGTTGATTGTAGTTCTTGAAAATTGTTTGTATGCAGTTGTCAGCGTGGCTGTTTCATTGTTGAAACTGTGTTGAGATAGAGTTTGTAGGACATTTAATTTTCTGTTTGATGTGCTTGTGATGCTATGAATGTGAGATGTAAAGGTGAAGTGGAAGTCGAAGGCTAGCTATGCCGAGTATTTTGTTTAGGGGGATAATGACGTTATTTAGTTACTTGAAGGTGTATTAACGATTGGTGTCTGTCAGTTGTAATCAATGGTTATAGATGATATCTCCGACAGAGGTGACGATTCTGTGTAAGACAATTCATGCTTCTAACGAGTTGTTTCACGCTCCTGAGTACTGATTTGTAGCTATGCGGCTTTTAACTGAGCGGGATTTGGATATGTGGCTACTGGTTATAATCGCTCCTGCATAAGCGTTTATTAGCTTGCTTGAATTGGGAAGTTAGGGGGTAGGGATGTCATCTATAAATAGGTTAAACAGGAATGGAGAAAAAATGGTTCCTCGGGCATCCCCGTTTCCTTAATTTTAATGTTTTTAAGATTTGGTGTTTGCTGGAAACTTGAATAGTGCCGTCTTAGACTATATGAAATTGAGATGCCATTTTCTTTTGTAATCTGTTAGAAAAGAGTGAGTTTTAGGATTTTTGAATGAGTATGTATGTCAAGGTACTAGTGGCGCGAAGGCTTTCAAATGTCGATAGCCGAAGAGTATTGTTCTATGTGTGGTGTTTGTTCATATCCGTTTATGATAATTTTGGTGTCATATTTGCTAGAGCTGTTGAGGTAGAGTGGTACTTTTGAAGCCATGTTGGTAATTTTGGGAGGTGAAAAGGGGTTTGATTTTGGTGAGTATGATTTTCCCCATTTGTTTGCATAAGGAGGAGCGTAGAGATATGGGTCGGTATGAAGAAGGGAGGTTGGTGTCTTTTCTGGATTTTAATTTGGGGTATGATTATTACTTTTTTCCAGTGCGGAGGAATATAGTTGAGTGTCTAAGACTTTATTGGAGATATTTGTAATAAATGAAATAGGGGTATTGGTCCGAAGTGATTAATGTGAAGGTTAAAAGATATTGGTCAGAACCAGAGGAATGGGGAATTTTTTAGAGTTTTGAATAAGATAAGTTTCATTTCTTGTGTAATGAATGGGGAATTGATTGGGATTAAGGATTGATTTCTAATTGTTGTTTTATGGAGTATGCGCATTTATCTTCTATTATTTGGGTGTGGAAGGTTTTGTTGGAGATTTTGGAGTAGTATTGTGCAAGGACATTGCAGTGTTCTTTGGTGGAAGGGAAAAAGTCATATTGTTTGTTCTCTTAATACTTTATTTGTGGGGGGGGGGGGTTGTTTTGATAATTGTGGAGACGTTTTATAACTTGCCATGCTCTCTCCTCAAGCTTCCCTATATTGTCAGATAGATGTTTATGGAATTTTTCTGTTTTATGGGTGGAGATGAGATTGGAGATTTTGTGTGTTTAATGCTTTAATTTGGGCAGTCGGATCTGGAGTGTACAATGTTTTGGCTGTCGAAGGTTATTTTCTTTGTTTTATCAGGTTGAAGATTTCAAGAGGTTAATGAAAGGTTATTGGAGGCTTCGTGTATTACTTTGGTGATATTATCTATGGTTTTATTTAGGGAGTGGGAGTTATTGATTTCTGGTTGAAGTAGGTGGGTTTCCCAGTAGTTGGTGAATTTTTGCCAGTTAATCTTTTTGTCTAGTTTGTAAAAGTTGAAGTTATTTTTGGGCGGGCTGTTTATTTTTTTTTTTTTTTTGTATATGTGATTTCATGGACACGTGGTCTGATGGGAAGACCAATTTTACTGTGTTCCGTCATGTTTGCTGAAGAGAGAAGGAGAGGAAAAAGTGGATGTCTGGGCGAATTTGGGCTTGGTTAGGGGGAATACGGGATGAGGAATTTGTTTTATAATTTGGTATACTAAAATACCTACTCTTCGAGAATGTGATTCCTCTATTTGTGGTATTCCTGCCTAGGTTTGTATGATGCGAGTGCTGAAGTAGCCCTCTATCTATTATTAAAGTGTAATTGTATAGACTAGGCATTTTAGTTGCGGTTTTTGTAGTTTGGAGGGGGGCCGTAATTTTTTATCATACTTGGCTGGGAAGTATTATTAATCGAAAATGGTAAATGACTTGAATTTTAGGATTGGCACTCATTTAATAGATTGATGGTTTCTAGTGTGGTGTTCGGGTAGGATAGGTTGTTTTTGATTAAAGTTAATTGGGTATGGTTTTCTGATAAGTGGTCTGAATAATGGAGTCATAGCATAATTGATTTTAATTCTTCAGGCGTGTTTTTTGTGTGTGGGTTCTCGTATTAATGTTATGTCAATGTTGTGCTTTAGAGGGAACTAGAATCCTCTGATGTTTATTGTTCAAGGCCTTTATACTGTTTTTGAGATTTTTATTGTTATGATTATTAAATGTTCAAATTGTTTAGGTGGTTGTAACGTAGTTGGGAGGTTACAAATGAAGCAAGCCCATGTGAGGTTTTAATGGGGCAGGGTCGTAAAAGGGAAACATTTGTTATTATGGATCCATCTATTGCATTGGGTAGACTTTATAAATGGTTAGTTTTTTGAGACGAGTTTGTTGCAATGGGGCAGATATACTTTGATAGACCAGGTTTTGGGTGTATATCGCCTGATTGTTTCAGAACAATATGAGGTGATTGAAATAAGAATTTATTTTATATTGTAATGTTTATATGCAGTATCGAATCTGAAAAGGGGAGGTGGGTAAGCCTTGGAGGTTTTGACTTGTAGGTGATTTGAGCAAGTTTGTGGTATTTCAGTTTTATTATAGGAAAAATGAGTTGCATGTAAACATGACTCACCATGTGAAAGACACATATATAAAGTATGTACAATGAATGTTATTGAATAGGGTGGGCTCCGTGCATTTTGATACATGTTGGAACCTTTGACTAGCATTATTGTAATGGTTAGATCTACTATTAATTGAGCACAAGTTATTGAGAGAGGTGATACTAAAAATATGGATGAATGGCAAGTTTATAGAGGTTAGGGTTATGTGAGATCTGTTTTTCAGAAACATCTAAATATCTATAAAGTACTCATCTTGGATGAATAATCGCTCTTATCAGGATGGTTGAGTTTTGGGTTTCGAGCGGGTCCAGGTTGTCTTCAGGCAGGTATATCGTTGATATTACTATAATGATGGATTGATGACTGAGATAAGTTGTCCCTTCAGAGATCTGATATCAGGAAACATTTGCTTCCCCCACCTGGGGAGTGGGGATTTTTTTCCTTGACGACCATGAGTTCACATGGATAGGGGATAATTTCAAGCCTTTGAATCTGAATCGGAAAACGAATACAGTTCCTCTCCTTGGGATCTTCATCCGAACCTCTGAAGACTTCGTCCACGCCTCGTGTAGGTGGCCAGAATCTGTGGATTATATATATATATATATATATATATATATATATATATATATATATAATATATATATTATATATAGTATATATATATATAAGTATGATATATATATATTATATATATATTTATATATATATATATATATAAATTATATACCATAAATATATAGTTTTATATATATATAGATTATATA
>JABUQX010109049.1:0-13976 GCA_015478945.1 Trachelipus rathkii
ACATCGGAAGTCAAGATACTATTTATTAAAAAAATATTGAACAACGAAACCCCATTCTAAAGATGCTATAGATACTAACATCCATACAGTAACATCGTAAGTGAGGTCTGCAGGAAAAATTGTGTAAATTATTGAAATATTTGAAGAATTTTTCGAGGGGCAAGAAAGAGTGAAGCCACTTTTACAATGAACATCCTTGCAAGTCAAACTTTGGATTGCTTTTATCAAAAGCATTGACAAATAGTAGTTCTAATTGAATTCATAATTTAATCCAATTAGTAAACATTTCAATTCAGAAAAGATTTTTCACATATTTGAAAAAACAAAATCTTTGTTCCTGTCTTTTTTACTACATCCTATAATCAAATTGAAATCTCATAGAAAGGATATGAAAGACATGTAAATGAACGGATATTAGAAGTATTTAAATATGCAGGAACTGAACTGGGACTTAGTTCTATTGTGTTATACCCACTTGCAGAGTCATTTTATTTCGATGCGACGTCAATGTTCTAGAATTCTATGTACTATGTTGCATGTTTTAGAATTCTATGTCCTATTTTCTAAAATATAATATTCTATAATTCTATGCTCTAGATTTTAGAATTCTATGCTATGTCCTATGATCAACAATTCTATGTTCTGTCGGCTCAGACGGATTGGCTGTTTACCCTTCCACTCCCCATTTCTTATTTTAATTAAGATTTTGTTCTTTCAAAATTTTCTCTTAAGCTTATTTTAGCGCTTTATCTATATTTTTCAGGTTTAAATACCGTACATAGCGTATATTTGTATTTATTTCATTAAATATTATTAGAGGATTATTATATTCAGTTTGGCAGTTTCACTTAAGTAATTAAATATTTTAATCATGCATTTTGATATTTTTTAATTATTAATTATTATTATTATTATTAAGTATTATTATTAAATTAATTTAAAAGAAATTTTTGATTATTTATTATTATCCAATTATCATTATTATGATAATATTGAACGAGGTCAGAATTAAATTACAATCATTATAAATATTCTTATCATTTCATTAATTTTAAAATTGATTTTAATTTTCTTCTTTCTAATTTTATAATTTTATTTTTAAAAATTTTAATATTTATTTTGAATTTTCAAATTTTCATTTTCATTTTAAATTATTATATTTTAATTTGTTTAAATTTAAATTTTTAATTTAAATTTTTAATTTTAAATTTATTTTAAATTTAATTTTGAATTTTAATTTTAATTTTAATTTTAATATAATATAATATTAATGAGTTAATGATTAATATTATAATTATATTAATCATTAATATTATTTATATTAATACTTATGATTATTTTATCTATATTATATTATTATTATTATTATATATTATTATTATTTCTAAAAAATATTTATTATTATTATTTAATATTACATAAACTTATGATTATTATTAGTTATTATTATTATTAATTGATTATTAATTACTTAAATTAATTATGTTATTATTTCAACATTGTTCTATTCCTAAATTAATTACTTATTAATTATGAGGTTTCTAATAAAGCCGTTTCAACGGGCAATTGGCAGTTTCCCTATTCTAGAGGGAAATTAATTCCTAGGTAATTCCCTACCTAGGGATCCGGACGGAGATTTGCGAACCCTGACTTCTGTGCCATGCGCGATTTCTGTGCGCTCCAAAGATTGGTTGCCACTGGAGCTTGTTACTCAATCATATTATTCGCTCTCTTTTTTGTCATTGATATTTAATCTATTTCAGGGGTTTACTCTTTCTTTTCATAGTATGAAAAATGAAAATGATACATGACTAATCGATAATGATAATGATAATGGATATATGATAATGATAATGAATACATGATAGAGACTAGAGATAGAGATAATGATGGAATAAGATGAATGGCGATGGACGATGATGACGATGAATGACGATGATGGACGAATGATCGACGATGACATGACGACGATGAGCGAGTGGACGATGACGATGACGATGACGCTATGACGATGGACGATTGATGATGAATGGATGGGAAGCCGAGGGGCAGCTGATGGATGGATGATGATGATAATGTATAATGATTATGGTGAAACTGACGGTGAAACTTATTCTTAATAATAGATAATAATAATAATAATAATAATAATAATCAATAATTAATAATAATTAAATAATTAATATAATATAATAATAATAATAGATAATAAATAACCAATAATATTAACGAATAATAATAACATATAATAACAATAATAATAGACAACAATAACAATAACAATAACAATAAAGAATAAAAATAACAATAAAAATATAAATAACCTAAACAATAACAATAAGAAACACAATGAACAATAACAATGGAACAACTCTAACATAATAATAATCACATAATAAATCAATAATAAATAGTAATAATATAATGAATATAATAAAAAATACAGTATAGATCAATAGATAATAAATTCCTTCTATATAGCAAATAAAATTGGGATAAGTGTTATAATCAAATAATAATAATAAATAATGAATAAATAATAATTAGATAATAATATGATAATAATTATGTAGGGTATATTTTTAATAATAAAAAATAAATAATACATAATATACTAATTTTGTGAAATAACTAAAAACAAAAATTACAGTAATAATAATAATGAATAATAATATATAATATGATGTAAATAACAAATAATAATTAAATAATAATAATTAATAATGAATAATAATAAATAATATAAAATAATATATAATAATAATATGAAGGAAGAAGAGAGGCAATAAATACATGATACCTATAAACTCTAAGCATATTTCATCTAACGTTTCCTCAGCTGTTATCTCTGCTATCATATACGGTATCTAGATTCTTTAACGTTACTTTCTCGTAATAAAACTTTTATTAACTGTTTTTATTGTTATACCTTTCCCTTCAATCATAGCCGCGCTGATCTTTCATTTTCATTCACCGGATGTTGTTTACTGCAACTTTGTAATGCAAATATATCGATCGTCTCCCACTTTTCACCATTATATTATATGTTGTTTACTGCAAGTCTCTTTGTAACAGTTAATGCAAATTTTATTTATCATATACTATTCTAAGTATTTCAGTAGGGGAGGTGATAGTGCTATTATGCTTATTTAATATTACTATAAGTATACTATAAATTATATTTATTATATTATTTATATATATTTATTATTATATATAATATATATAATATATATTTACATACTTAAAAGAATGTATATTACATTCTTTTCCTAAAATATGCTTTAATTATTTTTATTCTTTACATTGCTTGTATAATAAATTTTATATTTAATAAAATGAAATCAAGCTCCATAACCAATAAGTCGAAGGCTATAATATCGTATTATCATTAGGCTATTTTTGTATGTTGACCTTAAGTAGTAGGTGAAAATGTATTGATATAAATAGTTTATCCTTCTAATTAACCATTAAATGTAATTATTAAATTTGAAAGAGATTGTATTCTAATTAATTATGTAGATGAGATAGGAGGCGCCATCAGGCGGTAACACCAATGAGTAGGATGGAATATGTGCCATCAGTCTGAAAGTAGTTTAGATGGAGATATTAAGTCCGATCTGTACAATATTTTAGATGGATTAAGATCCATTTCAGGTAGGAAATTAGTTGATTTGGTATTTTGTATTGTTTATTTGCTTTTAGTGTTATAGTGTATAATGCTGAAATCATTTTGGATTAGGTGCACCTCACATGGCTTCCATAAGCAATATATGTTACAGTTCATTAGTGAATTAGAATATCTCTGTTCATTGCTTTATATTTCAGTGTCATATATGATTTTTTTATTGTGTGTGTGTGGTCTTCTAAACCTGTTTTTAAATTCTATAAAGTTATCTATCATTTTTTCTCTCATGTTTGTGAGGTTGTGTGTTCTCTTTTATTATGATGAGTTCTGTTTATATCGTTGAGAGTTGAGTTTCGGTCTCTGTGTTTAATATGGTGCCCGATCATTCGGAGAAATGAAAATAGTACGTGAGATTTGAGTATTGTGCTTATATCTTGTTCTTTCGAGCTCATTAGGATAAGTATATTATGGTGAGAGTTCAAGAGATTACATGTTTATCTGATGGTAGCTTTAATTGTGCTTTTGCCTCCCATTTGTCGATCGGATTGGTTCGGTATCTTTTTTCTATGTTGTGATGACAAATTCCCAGTGCTAGCGTAATTCCGAGCCCTTGTGGTCCCATTGCTATCACGTTCTTTCATTTTGTTCAGCCGAGGGTCTTTTAGTTTGTGTCCGTACTGTAACGTTTTTGGTGCAGATTTCATATATTCTTCCGTTAATGAGTATGTTAGAGTGAGCAGATTAAAATCAACATTTGATTGTATCTTCTCAAAAAATTTCATATATATCTATTCATATTTCTATATATTAGGATTAAAGATATAGCCCATTATGCACCTATCTCTTCATGGATATTCAGGGAAATTGTAATACAGAATAACTATATTAATTTGGTTTATTTTTTATGTTTTTTATCTGCTACTTTGCACCTTCATATTCACTTATTATATTAATATTTTTACTTAATTATTATATTGATAATATTTATAATTTTTTGAGTTATCCATTCCTACGTACTTTATAATTCTAGCTTAATATTTTTGTATAATTTATTGTTTTACTGTTTTTTTTTTTGGGCTTACGGTCGTTTGATAGTTTTCTTGTTAGGTTTTCCGATTTTCGTTCTAATTTCTCGTGTCGTTTCGTTTTTGTTTTTTTAACTTTTTTTTCTTGTATTCTAATTCATTAAAGATTTTATTGTTTTAAGGATATATTTGTTAATGTAATACTCATGCGGATGTTTTTAGTATCGTTTTTTATTAGCAATTTTTTTGGGTGTAATCGGTATTGTCATATTTATTTAGCATTTTGAAGTTTCTTATGTACACTTGAAGGTTTTAGTCTTTAGTCAACGTTATGGAGAGAGATTTATGAGTCTTTTGATCTTTTTTTATTGTTGGTCTCAGAGTATTAAGTTTTTTCGTAATAAGGTATAAGATCGTTTCTAATGGGATTGATTAGTGAAGAGAAGTATGTTTATGGATCTTTTTATTTTAATGTAGAAAACAGTATTTCAAATTATACTAAGTTTTTAAGCGACGTAACTGATTTTTATAACACTCAGTTTGTGATTTTTAATTGTAGACGACCACCGTTCTTTGTTTTCTGACTTGATGACGAATTAAGTAAATTTTGATAGAGATTCATTAGTTTGATGTATTAACTTATTTCATATATGAAAGGAATAATTCGTAATAGGTGTAGTAAATGGTATGTATATGATGGGTAAGTGAGGATGGTTTTTATATCAAGCTTATAGATTAGATTAGTTAGTTGTTTTTTAATTTTATTTTTCTTTTCTCTCTATATGTTCATTTTTATAGTAGTGTCTGTATGCCTAGTTAATTTGGGACATCTACAATAATGATATTTATTTGGTGTGTATCTCACCTGTTAATTTCAAGCCAATAAATACTAATTTTTGGTAGTTTTTAATTCTTTATTTATTTTTTATTATATTATTATTAATTTTGCCATTTTTGGGCATATTTGTTTTTTTGAGGTATGTACGTTTGTGTGTGTGATATGAGAGTATGTTCAGCCTGGCTAAGTTTGTATCCTGGTTTTTATGCTGGTGCGTGTTTTTTTCGTAAATAAAATTTTTCTTTTGTTAAAAAAGAGAATTTTCGGATTTATATTATATTATTCTATTATTCTAATTTTATTATTTTATTTTTATTCATTATTGAGTTTATGTATTATTTGTGCTATGGTTTTGACAATGTTTGCAAAGATATGAACCATTGTGTACACAGCAACTAGGTAATTTCTCAACCAGACTATAGAATTATAATAATTAAGATTTGGTTTCAAATAAATATTCTTAATTCCACATCAATTTAAAATAATTAAGTAATTAATTAAATGATAAATAAAGTTATTTTGTGTCATTATTTTTAAATTTTTTCAAAAGATTTTTTCAAACAAATTCATATGCTTGTTAAAATAATGAAATATTTTCTAGCGTGTTAATGCTAAATTTGAAATTGGGGGAACGGGGAAAGATAATTGAATTTTATCCTAAATATTAATTTTATTGTCCAAAGGGATTTTCTTTCCTCCTTTTTGTGATATTTCTTCAAAAGTACAGGAATTCCCGATATGTTGAAAAGAGTAAGATTTGTCCGGAATTGTGCCTGGAGCCTAATTCGACTCACAAAATTTCTCGTTTTTGTCGGAATTCTTCTGATGGATGAAGGTTTACTAGTAAAATTGGAGTCGGAGCTCTAGCCGAGAGAAATTCTGTGTAACTGCACCGACAGACTAACCGTGTTGGCACTGGTATGAGCGTTAATGTAGAACATTTTTCGCCCGAAAACTCCACTCTAGATCTCATTTTCTTAACTGCATTTTCTTCTATTCTTTCTCTCTCTTGAAGCTGTTTCATCCTTCACTTTATAATATATATATATATGTATCTATATATTATATTTTCTTTATCTATATTATATATATAATTTATTATATTGTTTTATTTTTATTAATTATTTATATTTAATATATCTATATTATTTTATATTATTATATTATTTTATAATATATTTAATATTTCTTATACTTATTATTATATATATAATATTGTGATGTATCCATTTGCATGTGTGCATTTACTGATATAAAATTGATGACATTTTTTTTTTATTGAAACCATGTTGAGGGGGGGGATTTAGTCTTAAGTGATAAATACTTTATATTTTATATTTTATATATTATATTATTATATATATTTTATTATATTATATATTTAATATAATATATCATTATTTATAATATATTTATATATCTTATTAATTTTTATTATCTCTATTCATTATATCTATGCTCGTTACCTACCTCCTATATATGAGGGTTATCCCCTACGATTATTATATACCCTACTTTGCTCGGATACCAGGTCAAGCCTGTATGAATAGCTATATAATCCCTCAATTAAGCCTGATTGAGAATTAAGATAATTTTAAAAACCAATAAATATTTAATTATATATATTCTAATATCTTATATATATATTATATATATTATTATATATATTTATATATTAATAATTATATATTTTTTATTTGTAAGAGTTATTAGTTATGTTATATTATATTATAGACTGTGTTAATATATTATTATTATGTATTTTTTTATTATTGTTATATTATTAGCTTAGAAATTAAGTTTAGGGAAAAACGAAAAAATTTTATGAAGATTTTCTTGTTTAGCACAGCGTTTTGGGAATTATAGTTTTTCCGGACTCTAAAGAATCTCCAAGTTATGTAGAAAATTTTACAAAATGTTTTGGTTAGTAGTCAGATTTTAGTTAGCAATATGAGATCTGCGGTACTAATTATATTTTTTTCGGTTGTGTGATCGTTTTTTCCTCAACCCTCTTTTTGACATATAGGTTAACTATTGGGAATCACCTGCCGAGATAAGATCATATTCTTAATTTAAATTAATTCGCCTATATTTCAATATGCGTATATATAAGTTATTTTATTTTATCGTTATTGTAGTATCCGGTGATGAGGGCCGCAGACATATTCGAGTTATAATTTCAACAGCGGTTCACACTTGGCAGTGTCATCGACTTGGTTCTTGCTTTAAAACCCGTATACAGTGAGTATGAATAGTTAAGTTTTGTTCCATATATCTTTTCCGACTTCTGATTTTATTATCTTGTAATGTAATACCTTGATAATAATAAGCAAAATGGCGGAAACCCCAATTTTCGAGATCGGAGATAACGGTTGCTGCTTGAGACTGGAAGAGAAGTATGAATAAAGGAATCTTCGGAGTTGTATTATGGAGACGGTATTCGACGGCAGGTTCATCTATTTCGGATCTAGTGCAAATTGGAACGGGGGGTGGCGGAGATGAAACTGCCTTAACCAAGAAGGAGGATCACGCTCCCTCCAGTGGACTTCCCCTTCTCTAACTCTCTTGAAGCCCAAGTGGCCAGTCAAACCTCCCTGACACCTGCTCTTCTAGTTAGCCAAAAGCAATCCCATATAGTTAGGGTCTAGGACCTTTTTTTTTGTTCCCTCCCCCACATGGTTCAGATATCGCACCTATATTATTGTTACATGCAAAAAGGCTGTTGAATACTGGACATTTTAACATTGAACCTATCAGCTCAGCCTATACAATGCTTGACACTCGTGGCCCGTTGGATTGTGAGAAACCTTCGCAGAAGATTAGGGTGGATTCGAAGTCCACACCAGCGGTTGGGTCTGGGCGTTTTTGGCGTGACCTCAATGAAAGCAAGTGAAGGTCATAGAACATACGTGAGACACCTCCCATTGGGGGACCTGACGGCCCCCACCGATTCCAGAACAGCCATAGACGGCCAAACCCTGCAGGGCCCTAACATATCGCTCAACAACAAATACCAAACGTCCCCTCACAGGAGGAGTTATGGGACGAAATAACAACGAAAGTGCTCCAAGCAGGCAACAGAACACTTCAAAATTTTTTATGGGGGGTTTTTTTTAAACATTTTTTTTAACAAACACAATAAAATTTTTGACGTAAGGGGGGGGGACGATGCCCCACTCTTCCTATTATATGTTCAGGCAATGCATCCTTTGGGAACTACTAACCATGCCTTATCACTAACAAGTATCCCTATGTCCTAACCACCACTATTCTTATCTAGGTCGAACATGGCAATAGTGTTAACCCTTATTATGCCTCACACATACCATTTAGTCCCTTATTATACTCCGATCAATTTTGTTTAACACCTTTAACCTCTTAATTTTTCACTTGCTGTACCTGATATATTTGGGCAAACTCTGAAAACGTCCAGAACATGAAAGGTTTAAATATCTTGTACCAAGACTTCGTCACTTCTTTGAATGAAAAGATGCTAGATGCTTTAGGTCCACTAACTAAAAGTCAAAAGATCACTTTTGCAGCGATCCCTCTGCTATAATTCCTCAGACCAAAACAAAGCGAAGCTAGGAAAATAATTCCTTGAGGGCGAAAATAGTCTTCTCTTTTCCAAACATTCAACGGCTAATTGGCAGATTTTCTACTGTCTTCTGCAGTTTTAAAAGACTTATTCTTCATCTATGGCCGCTGAGGGCTAATATGAAGCGGTTATAAGTCTGAGTTGTGTGTGGTTCGGAGCTCTGTTGGACTTCTTGGGTAATATAGAAGGGAGAGATATTTTAGACTCTGCCATCCTTTAACTGAATTTTTGTGTTCAAGAGTTGAATAAAGAACGGCCTTATATAATAGTTTACCTTGGTGCGGAGAGTGCCGCCGGTGCCACCGATCTAGACGCTGATAAGCCGCATTGTTCAACGCAAGGCAGATAAACATCTTGGTTACTGGAGGTGCTGGGGGAGGAGTGAATGATAGGAGGAAAGAACGGAGACGAGATTGTAGCGTTTAGAGAAAGAATCCTTAGGGTAGTTTTTGATTTACTGTGAGAGAGTCTTAACTTGAATTTGATAGAAAAGTTATGTCCTAGTCAAGAGTTTCCATGGTCAACATACGTGGAAAGATCGAGTTAATGAATTGGCCACAAGATGGAGAGGCCGCTACTTACTGTGTAATGGTTGCTTTTTGGGCTCCTATATAGGAGAATTTCTGGGAGGTGAGACTCAGGGTGGTGGTTTTGGGAAGTTAATAATTATTTTCCGATGACAGGGGTAATCCGAATTGGAAGCCAAGGTATGAGGAGAAGGGAAGAGGAGAGGCTAGGCGAGTGATACCCTCGTATTAAGATCACCCTCAAGCAGGAACGGGGTAGAGGAGGTGAAACCGCAGCTACACTCCTCAAAGGATGGTTTAGGTGGGATGATATGTTTCCCTCGTGGATATTTTGAAATTTGTTAAATAGAGAATGTTCTGAACGTGACAGTTATGCTCAACACTTTTTTCTTTGAAGTTTAAGGCTCTCTAAAGATAGGGCACGTGTCCGCCGCGAGGAGTTACAAGAGAACCATGTCCTGTGTGTGCTTCTTTAATGTTGAGACGGAGGGTTCACTCGTCCTCGCGGGTGGCTGGAATTGGCCGTCCTGCATTCATGCCACAATTGCATGCATACCACCCAAGGAGGTCGCACGCCTAATGTAGAGAGCACGCCCTGGAGACCTATCCCCAGAACCCCGCTGATGTTCACGTCATACAACAGCAAGTTCGATAATGGAAAAAGGAATAAGAAGCGGGAAAAGCTAAGAGTCTTTACAACCCAGACACGGGCGATGGCCGCACGACCTTCCCAAGAAAAGGGGAGGGCATAAGCCCCACAGTATGGGTAAGTAACAGACCAACGCCGATATGAATGTGTATATGGCTGAGAAGCCATCCGAGAAGATTTAGAGGTGAATGAAGAAGTGGAGTATGATGATTAGTTATAGTATGAAGATAGATATTTTCTCATTCCTCGAGTGTGTTAGTGTTGTTTAGAGAATGAAAAGTTTTTAGATTATCTGTGTGCTCAAAGTAGTAAGTATATATCGGTGAAGAAATATTAAATGTTTAAAGATATGAGAGAAAAAGATAGCAAGAATTTTCGTTTTATAAAATGTATAAGGAAAATAGAAGTCGTGCAGCAACCTTTTAGAACTGGGACACACTTTTTTACACTACCAGATGTCTACCTTGCCTCAGTCTTTAATGTAGTCAGGTGATTGTTGGCTCAGACGAATGTACCAATTAGTTTTTTGGTTGACACAGGGATCTAGTGTTCAGTATCGTCAATCCAGCTCCGGCGCTCAGACAATTGGAAAGGAGGGAAAACTTTAAAAAGCAACCCTCTCGTAAGGCCGATTGTAAGTACGGGTGAACAGTAACCAAAAGGTCTTATAAAGGCAGAAATAACAACTAATACCTTCGCATACATAAAAAACATTACCTCACTACTTTCCAAGTGAGTGAGAACGATGGAGAGAATAGTTGGGATATTCTTTTAGGTAGCAATGTTTTGTCTAACATTCCCATAACTTTGAACTTCTTTTCTGCACAGATGTCTATCAAGGAAGATAGAGAGGTAGACATTCCCGATCTTTGCGATCCCACTGCGGAAATTTATTTGTTAGAGAAAGTTTCTGGAGTGGAATCTTAGAGTAATAAGGACCTCAAGAAAAGAGGAAGCAGCTTTGCCCCGCCGCGGATGGTGTCGAGAGGGGGGGGAAACAAGGATTCGAACCAAATTTTCGCTAAACCAACCGCACGCTGCGGAATAAAGCATACTTTTTCCTAAAGGACCGCTTGCCAGCTAAAAGGCGTACGCAACGCGGACAGCATCTTTTTCGTGGGAGGCCGCCCTTGCAGTTTAGTAGACGTACGCAAGCGGGTAAAGCATCTTTCCAATAGGAGGCGCCAGGTCAGTTAGAAAATCGTAAACGCCGCGGATGAAACCTCGCTCGCTATAGAAGGTCGATTTTGTCTGTGTCCCAGAGAGGGAAGACAACCTCTTCAGTTCGGACTTCGAAGAAGCTTGCCAGTGCCTATCAAGGAAAAGAGCATAGGGAAGATTGCCTTGAACGGAAAAGCTCCAGTTGAGACAAGACAAGGTGAAAGGGAGGACAGGGATGGGAATTAGCTACTCCCTCCTCAACCCATCACAGCGGCTGAATTCCAAATGAGGGGCCAGAATCCAACCTCAAGCACACTCCCCTCAGATTGAAGAAAAATTTGGACCAATGCCGAAGATTTGGGAAATTTTGGACCAGTTAGCTTGGAGAAGATGGTAATTTGATGATGGATGAAGAATTAAATGAGATTTGAAGGTAATGTGAGAGACTGGTTTTTACCACCTATCAATCATGGCGATACCTAAAACTCCGACCGCAAACTCAAGATGATTTTGAGCTAGCGCGGGAAGTGTTTAAGACAACCAGCTTCACCATCGGGACCACTGTATGTGTGGCCAATAAATTAGCCGTGAGTAGATAATCCGGTTATCCTCAGTTTATCAATTTGAGGACCAATTGAATTAGCCTGCACAAGGGTGCGACCATAGGAGAAGTGTATCCGATAATTAGCGAACAGATCAAGAGAGGCACACAGACGAAAGAGGACACCAGAAAACAGTTTTTTCTAATGTAGCCCAACTGGCTAAAGAAGTCCTCACGAAGACAGAGTTAAGGAGGGTGTACAAAGAGATCATAGAGGAGAAGATGTCGAAAGAGGATGCAGAGAACTGTCTTCTCGAAAAGCCAGAGTACATGGAGGAACTGTTAGAGCTCCTCATGAGACTACCATGATGTATTGGCACTAGATGAATGCCTGTCCCAGTCTGCCCGCACCGCCTTCAGAATTATAGAGATTGAGCTGTTACCCGATTGCCCCGAAATTCATTTTTTTGCGGTAAACAATACAAAAAAAAAAATTACCTCCGCACACCGGTACTGGAGAACTTTGCAGGAAATTCGATGATTTCACACCGATGTCTGGCACAGGATGAAAAGGGGTACATCATCAAGCAGTGGTACAGCCCACTCATTCTTCCCCCCGTTCTGGTTGTGGCTAAAAAAGAATAGCGCCGAAACCAAGGGTGTGTCTGGATTACAGGTACCTCAACTCCCATAGCGTCAGGTGGGACAGTGACGTGGTTCCCTCTACTTCATCGATACGCGAGATTTTTTTAAACGTCCCTAAGGGGGTAATCGCCGTGTTTTACATTTTCCGTAGATTTATTGGACGCGTAAAACGCCCCGTTAAGAGATAGAGGACGGAGACACAAAAGCGATTGGCATTTAGTGACAGGAGGCCTTTGGGTTCCCACTTGCGCTTATGTTCGGACATTAAGAATGCCCACATTATGGCCTGGCTACGAATGACAATCCCTTGAATGACCTAAAACTGAACTGTCACAACAAGTCCTATTTTCTAAAATCGATACAATGGGAGACGACGTTTTGGACCTGGGCAGGACGTGGAGGAACACTGTTGAAAATTTAAGGAAAGTACTTGCTGCTTTCAGCAGCAGAAAATAAGCTGAAATAAAAGTTAATCTTAAACAAGTGGTAGCTTCCTACAATTATCATTCACCTGTTTTGGTCCTCTGGATTCAAAATAGGGAAGAGATGAATTAGCCCAGATCCGGCCACACCAATTGGAACTGAAACATGAAGAGTTTTCGTTCCCTCCTACACACAGATGTGAAGGAGCACAGAGTCCCTACCTTGTTTCTTCTCCTTAATTTTCAGCTTCTCATACAGAGGACTCTTGCCGCAGTAAGCAACAACCTTTGTACGAAGACATCGATAAAGAAAAAATTGTTCCTTTTCTTTTGGACGGAAAAAAACACACATACAAGCTTTCGACACAACTTGAAAGAAAACTTGGTGGTGCAGCCATTCGAGCAACTAACTTTCCCTGATTATGCAAAGGAATCTTTCGTGAATAACGAGATGCAGTATATTACGGAAAATAGGAGGATGTTGTACAACTGCAATAAGGGGAAGGAGAAGCCCTTATCTTTCGTGTCCCGGGACACTCAAGGGCAGTGAGTTAAACTATGGATAACGATCTGAAAAAGGTGTTTAGGGGCTACGTGGTGTTCTGGGCTTGCAAAGAGTTTAAGGAACAACACAGCCTCCAAACTTCGGCTATGAGGTCACTATCATTACATACCCGACTAACCAACCTCTCTGGCTTTATTTTTAGATAATAGCAGCAGACATGGCCGTTTAGCGATGGAGATCTCTTAGTAAACAGTTTTCTTTCTCAACCGAACATAGTGTATAAAAAGGAAAGAACAATTGTTGCGCCTTTTATCGGCAACCGGGTCTTTCCAGACTATCTGAGGGTAGCGGGTCATATGCCGGCGGCATCTAATGTGTTCGCCTGGTCAAAGGAAAAGCGGAAAACAGAGAGAACAAGAGAAAGTAGAGGAGAGCAG
>JABUQX010109050.1:0-12573 GCA_015478945.1 Trachelipus rathkii
ATATTATTACATATATTATTATATTATTATATATTACTAGTTGCTATTATTGTTATTATATTATTATTATTACATACATATTATTATTATATATGCATATTATTGGTTATTGGTTATTACGTATGTATAGAAGAGCTGTATTGTTATATATATTATTATTATTATTATATATTACATTATTATTATTATGCATATATTAATACATGTATTACTGCTGGTTGGTTGGTTATTATTATTGTTACATTATTATTATTATATTATTATTATTATTACATATTACATGTTATTGTTATATTATTATTATATATATCATATATACATATATATTATTATTATTATTACATTATTACATATTATTACATATATTATTATATAGACAGAAATTATGATTATTAATTTGAAATATTTTCTTTATATCTTATTATTAAAAAACATTATTATTGTTGGATATGATGATGATATAGATATATATATATATATATATATATCAGTGGCGTAGTTAAGGGATAGGCTGGGTAGGCATTACTATCTTATTTTTAAGAACAAATTAATAATTAAGAAAACAAATAAAAATAAAAAAATATAAAAATGTTAATATAATAAGAAACCATACGAAAATTAATCTACAAAATCTTAAAGAAATATAAAACCAAAAATGAGCTATTTATGCTTTGCCTCCCTATCCACTGGTTAACTTGCATTAGAACATCGGCGTAGCTGGAATAGAAATAAATCCTATCCCGTCAATGTTATAAAGAGAGGCAAGCCTCCCTACCTCGGTCGATCAAAATTTCCCTCCGCGCCATAAATATGTTTTTAATTCTTCATTATAATTTCATTTTACATATATAGCACGATATTATATAGAGTTATATATGGTTACGGTTTATATATATTGTATATTATTATATTATTATTATTATTAGTTGCTATTATTTTTATTGCTAATTTCCAAAAGTTTCTACCCTAATATGGTAAACTTTTTTTCACGGTAACTTAATAATATGGTAAAATTATATATATTATTGTATATATATATATTATATATATGTGGTAGAGCAGATATATGGTAGTATATATACATATATTACGTATGTTGGTTATTACATACATATACATATATATATATTATTATTATTATTATTATTATTATTATTATTATTATTATATTATTGTTATTATTATTATTATATATATTATTATATATATATATATTATATATATATATATATATATATATATATATATATATATTATATATATATAGTATATATATATATATATCTTTATATATTAGTTATAAAAAATTTGATTTTGTTATACTCTCTCTTTTCATATATATATATATATATATATATATATTAATTAGTCATTATATTATTATTTATAGTTATTATTATTTTTTCATTATTATTATATATATATATATATTTATATATATATTACGTATTTAATTATTGTTATTGGTTACATCCCTTAACGTTCTGTATATATTCATATTATTATTATGTTATTTATTTTATTATTATTGCTCATTATTATATATATATTATTATTATTATTATTATTATTATTATTACATATTATATATTATTATTACATATATATATATATATATATTATATATATTAGTTACATATTTATTTCAGTACTTACTATATTACATTACATTATACATATTACATATTATTATTATATTATTATTATTATATTGTTGTTGAAGAAGAAGAAGAAGATATATTATTATTACATCCTTTGGCCCAATCCATGTAAAAAAACATCCAGCTACGCTCAACTGATTAGATATATATATTAGTATATTGAAGAAGATATTATATATATATATATATATATATTATTATATTTTCATTAGTCATTATGTTATATTAAATTACTATAATATATAGTACAATAACTCTTATATATTCTACAGACATATATTAGTAAAGAAAATTAGATTAAACGCAACAATCATTTGTATATTGATATTGGTTTTTGAACCCAATTAGCTCATTGGTTTGTCAAGGGGGTAACGCTCTTGGAGTACTATTCAAGGGTAAGTGTTCAAACCCACTTAGGACCATTATAGTATATATATATATAATATATATATATATATATATATATATATATATATATATATATATATATATATATATATATATATATATATATATATATATAAATAAGGGGAATCTGCATAGAATAATGAATAGGGATGTGGTGCTTTCGTAACTGATGAAATGAATGTTACTAGAGTGTGGTGGGAACATTTCGAAAATCTGCATAACATTGGCAGCTATGAAGAGGTGATAGTGAATGTGTGTGGGTTTGATGGTGCAAGAAGAAATAGGTATTTTTGGGATGAGGTCATTAGTAAGGAGGAGGTAATGGGTAGAGTGAGAAAGTTGAAGAATGGTAAATCTGCAGGTATAGATGAAATTACCGGTGAAATGATCAAGAACGGAGGTGAGATGGTGATTGACTGGATTTGGAAGTTGTGTAACAAAACATTTATGTAGGGTATAGTTCCGAGTGATTGGTGGAGAGCAGTAATAGTAAACTTATATAAGAGTAAGGGAGATAAGGGTAACTGTAGGAATTATATGGGAATTAGTTTATCAAATGTAGTAGAGAAAATATATACTGGTATTTTGTTCGAAAGAATGCGTTGAGTGACTGAAGAACTGACTGTGAAGAACAAGGTGTGTTTAGAAGTGGTAGAGGATGTGTGGATCAAATCTTTACATTGAAACAAATGATTGAGAAAATGAGGGAGAAGAAGAATAAATTGTATTTAGTTTTTTTTTGATTTGCAAACAGACGTATGATATGATTAATAAGGAAGCTCTATGGCAGGTGTTATTGATATAGGGTGTTGTTGGTAAGCTTCTGAATGGAATCAAAGGTATGTATGACGATAGTGAAGCGTGTGTAAGAATAAATGGAGTTGGAAGTGTTTGTTTTAATATTATTAGCAGAGTGAGGCAGTGATGTGCTATCTTCTTGGTTATTCAATTTATATATGGATGGCGTTATGAAAGAATTAGAGGTGGGGGTGGCAGGGGATGGTGTTAGAATGATGGAGAATGGAAGTGAGTGGAGGGTGTCCTACCTATTATATGCTGATGATTTTGCTTTGTGTGGCGAATCTGAGAGGTTTGAGAGGATTGGTAGAGAAATTTGGCAGGGTGTGTAAAAAGAGATGTTTGAAGGTAAACGTAGATAAGAGTAAGGCTATGTTTGTGAGAGAGGACAGTCCTCGGTGTGAAGTTATGTTAGATGGTGAGCATATGGAGGTTTAAATATTTAGCATATATGTTGGATGAAAAGAGAACGTATGATGCAGAGTGTAGTAGGAAAGTTGTGAATGGCAGAAAGGTGGCTGGTGTAATTAAATCGTGGGTTTATGTAAAGGAACTAAGTTTTAAGTGCGCTAGGGTCTTACATGAGGGTATGTTTCTTAATAATAATGATAATGTTGAAAGTTTAATATACACAAACCAATAAATTACATAAGACATCGTAATTAATGTCATAGTCAAAAACTAAAAGTAACGGAGTAACTTCACTTCGTTACTTATCCTTTCAAAGAAACGGAATAACGATAATGGAACTACTTTTTCCGAGTAACGGAGTAATGATAACGGAACTACTTTTTTGAGTAACGATGCCCACTCTGTGTATATATATATATATATATATATATATATATATATATATATATATATATATATATATATATATATATATATATATATATATATATATATATATATATATATATATATATATATATATATATATATATATGGTTAACATCATGAGACTTACATGATGTAAAAATTATTTCTCGTAACATTCATTAACAAAATCTTTTCCCTAG
The DNA here is from genome assembly GCA_015478945.1 of Trachelipus rathkii. NCBI lineage: Eukaryota > Metazoa > Arthropoda > Malacostraca > Isopoda > Trachelipodidae > Trachelipus > Trachelipus rathkii. Next base: position 3,887 of record JABUQX010109050.1, read on the forward strand.
AAGAGAGATTTATCTTTAGTTTAAATAAAAAAAAACTGGTCATTCATTAGTATTGTAATATTTGTTTTCCTTTTTCATTATTTTAACAAACCTTTTTACTCATATAATTATTAATAAAATATGATTTAAACAGCTGTAAATATCTGATTATTGGAAAAGAAGTCAATTAAAATATTAGTTATACAGTATAATTTGGAAAGGGAATTTCCAACTACAAAGTTTTCCCCTCAAATTCATTCTTAACTCATATGAAAATCAGTTGCCAAATGCGAATTACATGTTCCAAAAGTTTAAGGTTAGTTGAACAGCTGAACTTGTATGTGAATTTGTTAATGCTTGTTATGATTATGGTGTTACCGGCATACAGTGTTTGCTAAGTTCTTAATTCGAGTGTGTCATAAAATAAAAAAAAAAATAAATAAATAAATAAAAAATAAATAAACATAATAATTGTTTGGATAATTTATTTTATATAGTGAATATGAAAATGTTAAGATTTAAGAACTTGTTAACACGTTGACTTACTTTCCTTCCGAGCCATTTTTATTTACTATCATGAAAACATTAGAAATAATTAACAAAATTATATATATATATATATATATATATATATATATATATATATATATATATATATATATATATATATATATTTTGACATATTTTTATATATATATATATATATATATATATATATATATATATATATTGTAGTCTCCTCATTCTCCTTTTATTCAATCTCTCTCTCTCTCTCTCTCTCTCTCTCTCTCTCTCTCTCTCTCTCTCTCTCTCTCTCAGCTTTCTCGTTTTCATCCTCAGATGGCGCGCTTATCGTCCGTTTTCTTTTGCCTCCTTCTTGTAATCGCCATTTTGCTTGCTACAACGTTTTTTCATCTCTCTTATTGTTTGTGAATAAAAGGCTTTGATATTTACTGTTCCTGTGATCAGATGTTTTCATATCAATCCTTAGTTCATTGTGATTCCAACGAGTATGTTTTTGAAGCAACATTTGCCTTGTTGGAGTAGGGAATCAAACTCTTGTTTCGCAGCCTGAAGTTTATCAGGAGCAAGACGAAGTGCGTGGGAGAAGGGATGTCTCCCATTTGTCTCAATGTAATGGACGACGTTATGCTTGACTTCAGGAAGAGTTGACATGGGTGAGACGAGATCAGAAAATTCGGAGGAAAGAAGAGATTCAAAAGGATTAGAAGTAGCTGGAAGAATGATGCCATTAATTGAAGAAGTAGCACGGATGCATGCGGACGAAAACTGTGTTTCATAGTCAATTAAACGGTTATGATGCAAGTCCACCAATATGTTAAAATTAGACAAAAAATCAGCGCCGATGATGGGCAGCGTGACATCGGCAATGATGAAATTCCAGGAAAAATCGCGGCGAAATGAAAGAGTAAGGTTCACACGTTTGGAACCATACGTACGAATAAGGGAGCCGTTCTCGGCCTGCAGAGAGCCAAGAGGTTCTGCAGCACTATTCTTGTGTAAAAAGGGACGAGGTAAAATACAGAAAGAAGAACCGATGTTGACGAAATAGGACAGTTTCGTAGCAGGGTCGAAAATGCAGAGGAGAGAAGACGCACACTTGGCCACATCTTGCGACTTTAAAACATGGCAGGATAGTTTAACTAAAAAGTACAGGGTTTCAAACAGTTCCTAGTCTGGGCACCCCACTTCTGGTGGTTTGTACATATACCTGTTGGTCGTGGGTAGGGGGCAGAAGGAAGCTGAGAGACTGGTTGACCTGGAGGGTGATAAGGCTGAGCAACAGATTGACGATGCGTGCGGAGTAGGAGAGCGGTGAAAAGAGCGGCGACGATGGTTGGGAGAGCTAGGGTAATGAGGATAGGAAGGAGGAGGAGGGTAGTGCGAGTAAGAGGAAGAAGGGTAAGATTGAAATGGAGGAGGATGTGATTCAAGGGTTCGAATCCTTGTCACTAAGTCGTAAATAGTGGCTTCGAGTGTATTTACACGTGCTTCAAGAGCGGAAATATGAGATGGAGAAGAAGAGCTGATTGCATTTACGAGTCCTTGCGCTTGCGGGATACTAAGGAGTTGCTGATCCTGATCTAGCTGCAAGACGGAGATAAATGAGGCGTTAGGAGGTGGAGTCGGAGCCATTAAGGGTTTCGCCTTTACGATACGATCTGCATGAGCCGCAAGCTCATGCAGAGAAGTGTTGGGGTCAACGCTAGCGAGTTGAAATTGCAGCTCAGCGGCCAATTTTTGTGAAAACAGTTGGCGAAAAATTTGAATACATGGACCGACTGGAGGTCCATCCAAAAGACCCAACATATCGTACATCAAAATTGAAGGGAACCGATCTCCAAGGCTCTCGTTTTGTAAAAGCATCCTAATCTTATCAGTATCTGTCACACCTAACCTATTTCTAAGTTCTTTTTTTTAGAAATGAATATGGTTGATTATTTGAATGTAATTGCGGTAAGAGGTCGCGCAATCGTTGCAAAACTTTTACTGGTAAAATATTTAAAAGCACTTTAAAGCGATCTGTTTCACTAGTGGACTCCAGTTGGAGTTCCAACAAAGCAAATGTGAGCTCTAGATCTTTCTCAATAAACTTACTATTGTAGTCATTGGTCTGAGTCCGTTCAGGAGTTGAAGTTTCAATAACATTTTGAGTGATATCACCATCAACAGGTGACATAATGACAAAAATGTACTGGAATTGTAAAAGTTAACAAAATATGATAAAAAAGGACGGCAGGGGAGCACTGCCGCAAATCTGCCTATGCTAGCTAAACTATATCTAAAATGACTTAAAATTAGAAAGGCACTTAACTTTAAAAAATATAAAACACTGGGGCGAGAAAACCCGAAAAAAAATAGTTACAATGATTTGGGGAGACAACAGCGCCTTGCAAATCTGCCTATTATTTTTGGACAGACCCCGAAAAGAAAGAATAATGTTGAATTGAGGCCCGACAATAGGCAAAAAATGGATAAAATATTATATAAATACGTAAAAAAATTGTAAAAAATATACGTAAAAAATGTTATGAAATTGAAAAAATATACATATCCGGGAAATTGTGTCCGGTGAAATCTGAGGAAACAGACACGTTTTGGAGGGCTTCGTGTAGGCCAGAAGGTTGAAAAGTTGACGTCTGACTATCAGAAGACAGTTTTTGTCACTCCAGGGTCACCAATTTGTAGTGTCCAATTTGTGGTTACTAAATTGAGGATGGTGGATGAAGAAGGATTCTGAATGAAATACGTCGGAACTGTTATCAGCAAACCTATATTTAAACAAATAAACAATATATATAATAAACATAACAATAGCCTAACAACAAAATAAATAATACATAAATATACAAAATACATGAAATTAGATGTATGAGAAAAGATATGAAAACAAGGTATAAAAATAAGAAAATAAAATAGTATCCCCTTAAATGCAGTTTTCTTTGACAAGGAGAATTTAAGGGTGGCCTTTATATTTCAAAATAAAAATTAATACATAAATTCAAATTACGTAAAATAAATATACACTTGAAATAACTTGTAAATTTAGCATGCAATTAGTAAATGAAATAAATGGACTTAAAAAGTACTATGAACATATGGAACACGAGAATATATTCAATAACAATATTTTGACACCGTAAAATGTAAAATGATTAACACTTTAGGAAAATACTGTTAAACGAACATACCCAAAACTTTTCACAAAGGAGTGTAAAAATAATATGTGATACAAGGCAAATGTTACTTCAAAAACACACTCGTTGGAATCACAATAAACTAAGGATTGAAATGCAAACATCTGATCACAGGAACAGTAAATATCAAAGCCTTTTCTTCACAAAACATAAAAGAGATGAAAAAACGTTGTAGCAAGCAAAATGGCGATTACAAGAAGGAGGCAAATGAAAACGGGCGATAAGCGCGCCATCTGAGGATGATAGCGAGAAAGAGAGAGAGAGAGAGAGAGAGAGAGAGAGAGAGAGAGAGAGAGAGAGAGAGAGAGAGAGAGAGAGAGAGAGAGAGAGAGAGAGAGAGAGAGAGAGAGACTACAGTTACCTTTTTTTTTTTTTTTTTTTTTTTTTTTTTGAACTGTTAATTTGTTGTGTCCAATTTGTGTTTGCTAAATTGAGGATGGTGGATGAAGAAGGATTCTGAATGAAATACGTCGGAACTGTTATCAGCAAACCTACATTTAAACTAAATAAACAATATATAATAAACATAATAATAACCTAACAATAAAATAAATAATTCATAAATAAACATAATACATGAAATTAGATGTATGAGAATAGATATGAAAACATGGTATAAAAATAAGAAAATAAAATAGTATCCCCTTAAATGCAGTTTTCTTTGACGAGGAGAATTTAAGGGTGGCCTTTATATTTCAAAATAAAAATTAATACATAAATTCAAATTACGTAAAATAAATATACACTTGAAATAACTTGTAAATTTAGCATGCAATTAGTAAATGAAATAAATGGACTTAAAAAGTACTATGAATATATGGAACACGAGAATATATTCAATAACAATATTTTGACACCGTAAAATGTAAAATGGTTAACACTTTAAGAAAATACTGTTAAACGAACATACCCAAAACTTTTCACAAAAGAGTGTAAAAATAATATGTGATACAAGGCAAATGTTACTTCAAAAACACACTCGTTGGAATCACAATAAACTAAGGATTGATATGCAAACATCTGATCACAGGAACAGTAAATATCAAAGCCTTTTCTTCACAAAACATAAAAGAGATGAAAAAACGTTGTAGCAAGCAAAATGGCGATTACAAGAAGGAGGCAAATGAAAACGGGCGATAAGCGCGCCATCTGAGGATGAAAGCGAGAGAGAGAGAGAGAGAGAGAGAGAGAGAGAGAGAGAGAGAGAGAGAGAGAGAGAGAGAGAGAGAGGAGAGAGAAGAGAGAGAGAGAGAGGAGAGAGAGAGAGAGAGAGAGAGAGAGAGAGAGAGAGAGAGAGAGAGAGAGAGAGAGAGAGAGAGACTACAGTTACCCCTTTTTTTCTATTTTGAACTGTTAATTTGTTGTGTCCAATTTGTGTTTGCTAAATTGAGGATGGTAGATGAAGAAGGATTCTGAATGAAATACGTCGGAATTGTTATCAGCAAACCTACATTTAAACAAAATAAACAATATATAATAAGCACAATAATAACCTAACAATAAAATAAATAATTCATAAATAAGCATAATACATGAAATTAGATGTATGAGAATAGATATGAAAACATGGTATAAAAATAAGAAAATAAAATAGTATCCCCTTAAATGCAGTTTTCTTTGACGAGAGAAATTTAAGGGTGGCCTTTATATTTCGAAATTAAAATTAATACATAAATTCAAATTACGTAAAATAAATATACACTTGAAATAACTTGCAAATTTAGCATGCAATTAATAAAGAAAATAAATGGACTTAAAAACTACTATGAACATATGGAACACAAGAATATATTGAATAACAACATTTTGACACCGTTAAATGTAAAATGGCTAACACTTTAAGAATACTGTTAAACGAACATACCCAAAACTTTTCACAAAAGAGTGTAAAAATAATATGTGATACAAGGCAAAATCACAGACAAATATGCAGTTGTTGAAATCACTAAAAACTACGGATTGATATTCAAACATCTGATCATAGGAACAGTAAATATCAAAACCTATGAAAAAACGTTTGTAGCAGCAAAATGGCGATACAGAAGGAGGCAAAATAAAACGGCGAATAAGCGCGTCATCTGAAGGATGAAAACGAGAAAGTGAGAGAGAGAGAGAGAGAGAGAGAGAGAGAGAGAGAGAGAGAGGAGAGAGAGAGAGAGAGAGAGAGAGAGAGAGAGAGAGAGAGAGAGAGAGAGAATAAAAGAACAATGTACTTAAAATATTATACTTATATATAAGTATATATATATATATATATATTATAGGATTATGTATATCTGCTTGCTAGATATGAATATACATAATATATATATTATTATATACTATGAATACAATAATATATATCTTTAGATTGATGTAATCTGATTGCTAGATTTATAAGCTTCTCATAGCAACAACATTGTTGAAAAAAAAAAACACTCACGGGCAGGGCTTTATTCAAACGGGGGGGAAAATAATAATAATAAAAAAATTACAAAAACAAAATGTAAATTAGAATAATGACCTCTAAACCCACCCTGTCCTTGCCTAACGCATTTCCCTCAGGTGGGGGCGCAGACGCGGGACTTAAGTAGAGAGATTGAATATTGCAGGGGAAAATAGAAGAAGACAAGGAGGTTTCCACAAATCAAGATGTGCTTGGAAGGAGGTAACCGTACAACGAGTGATGGCTAGAAAATTAATGACTCAAAATTAATGTTAAAACAGGCGACCTCTTGTGGTGCTAGGGCGACGCAATGGTTAAGGAATACGATAGACGAACCACATCGAAAACCTACCATTATATTACTTATAGAAAAGAGATAGGCACCAACGTCTCGTCGGCAGGAAGAGGGCGAAGGGAGTCAGAAATATATAGAACAGTTATTTCCGCTTAGCCTTAGCTTCACTCTATCCAAAAGGAGGGTGGAACAGGATCCACCAAAATATGAGAACTGTATTCCATACAGGGGCAAATAAGACCCTTAAATAACTGGAGTATTATATATATATAATTATAATATATATATTAGTATATATAGGAAAGATAGTATTTCATATACTATAAACTATATATTATATAGTTAATATATATATTACTATAATATATATATATATATATATATATATTATATAATAAATATAATATTATATAATATATATATAATATATATATATAATATATATAATATATATATACTAGGGAAGAATGTATTTCATTACAGCAGCAAAAATTTCTTAACTTATTATCCTCATATTCAAAACTACAATAGCTAGGAAAAGGATACATTGCTGTGAATGCTGGTCCAATTTTAGTCCGGAAAATGTAAAAAAAAAAAAAAAAAAAAAAAAAAAAAAAAATCTCAAAACTATTCATATTAAATTTTGCTTTTTTTTTTTTACTACTAAGAATACCAAGTGGTATCCGCATCCGATGTCAGGAAGTCCGGGGTCCTCTCGGCTTCCGGGATATCGGGGTAGGACTAATTCCCCCCCATCCGGGGAGGTGTCTCCGACCCGGCTCTTGGGATATTCTGGGTGTCGCGGGGTTCCTCGCGCCCTCCCTACGGGGTATTGAAAACGTCCCCCCCTGTGTTCCCCGTGCGGCTCGAGCCCCCTACATTGCCGTGTAATAGCTTTACAAATAATATATATAGCAGTATATATATATATATTATTAATTTATATATAGATATAATATATTAATTATATTATAATATATATATATATTATATATTATAATATAAGTAATATATAATATATATATATATATATTATGTCCTGACTCCTAAACAAAAAAATAGCCAATATTTTATTATTATTTTATTATTATTTTTTTTTTTTTACAGTTTTCCTTACTATAATTTTACAAGGATTCCAAAATTAGTCTTTTCGCTGTAGCTATTGTAGTTTGAGATATTTTTTTTTTTTTTTTTTTTTTTTTTTTTTTTTTTTTTTAACATTTTCCGCATAAAAATTAGAACCAGCATTTCCAACAATGTATTCCTTTTCCTGTAAGTATGTTAGTTTTTTGAGATATTCTGATTTTCCAAAATTTATATATTTGCTGTTATGAAATACATATAAGCATATACTATATATATATATATATAGCTATATAATATATCTATATATTATATATATATATAATTATATACATATATATAATTATATATACGTATATATATATATATATATAGATAATATATATATATTATATATATATATATATATATAATATATATCATATATTATATAGACATATATAATATATATATATAGTATAGTTATTATTTATATTATATATATATATAATATATACGGTAATAAGCATACTTTCAGCTTATATGTTGCTGTATTTAGCGGGTATAAAGTAATAAAAAATTCAGACATTCGTTATTTGTTTTGAAGAGAAAACATTTAAGAAGAAAAAATAAAAATACCGATGCAGCCGACACCGGTACGAGTAATAAAAGGGATTTAGTCTGAAGTTGTTAATGTTACGGAACCGGCGGCTAATCCTCTTGGAAGCTCATATTCATCAGGAGGCACCAGTGCTCACAACAGCTACGACCTCATTACCTCGTTCAGAACTCGCTTCAAACAGCCCCAATGCACAGATTTAGGTGGATCACGCGCAACAGGAAGTCGTCAACGCTAAACTGTTGCAGTGGTGGTCTTTCTCAACCTTTTCCCGCTCAAAGCGGGTTTTCAAAAAAGATTTATGAAGCTTCAGTGACTTGAGTACAGAGTGGATGAAGGTACCGTATTTTGTTTTTCGTGTCGGTTGTTTCCCACTGGGGAACAAGACCAAAGTTTTACAATAACTGGATTTAGGAACTGGAAAAAAAGATAAAAGATAAAATGTAAAAAACATCAGTGTTCCACCGCTCCTATAACGAGTTTCTCAACTGTCCTGGGTCGAAATCTACGAACGATAGGGAGACGTCGTTACACAATTGGTTACTGCGTCTAACTAGTAATAAGAAATCAAGATATTTCAAAATGAAT
>JABUQX010109051.1:17500-20524 GCA_015478945.1 Trachelipus rathkii
AAGTGAAAACGATAAATATAAAGAATTCTGATAATTTGTTATTTTAATATTTATTATTGAATACTTTCTTGAAAACTTTTGGAAATCCTTAGTATATTTTATGCATATTATAGAATTAAAACGGTTACTCGCTGCTGGCAATGGTGTCTGTGTTGTAACATTTCTTAAATTGATTTTTTTAAACTGGGGGAGTGGACGTTAGGACTCGTTATATATTATTATCAAAATAACCTTTGACTTAGTTATAATGGAAAATGACATTAAATTAGAACTAAAAACACAGCCATTTGAGCAAAGAAACAAAACCGAATTCGAGAAATTATCAAGAGTGGTTCTTGAGACCCATTTCCTCATCGCAAACAAAATTAAATTAACGTAATTTTCAGCAACTGATATGAAGATTTATTGGTTCTGTGAAAAGTGCACTCAAATAATAAACTATACTGTTGGTTACTCATGTACGCAGGACTTTTTTCGGAAGGAGGAGGCTGTTTTTCGGAAGAGGGGCTGATGCATCTTCCAGGTTTTACTTACACATTTTTCATTGCTTTTATTTAGTATTTTGATAAATTTGAACATCAAATTTCAGAGGAATATGGCCTCTAAGACGTACGACACTTCTGTTGGTCATGCTTACTTTTTCCAACCTAAATTAAATCAATCCTAGACTGATTAGGTTACAGAGAAATTATAAAAAATATTCTAAGTGACTTAAAAATTCATAGTAAATCTTTGAGTCATTTCCATAATTACAAGCGTTTAAAAACTTTTTTGAAAACTTGATTTCAAATTGTTCTTAGTGGGATTGCAAAACTGAAGACAGAAAGAACTATATAACAAATCAGTTGAAGAAAATTTGCAATATTTAAGATGGTTAGCTCGTCTTTATTATACCTCAACAAGCAAAATTGCCATTACGTGGTCATGATGAAAGGAATGATAGTTTCTAAGGTTAATTTATCGCCAACTGTTAAATTGCTTTGCAAATAAATTGTGGTTTTGCATCTGAACCTTCAACTAAAGATCGATCAAAACATTTTTCAAATATTCAGTACAATGTAAAGTAACGTGATATCAGCAACATATAGTGTCATTAATAAAGTAATTAATGCTCAAGTTGAATCGTTTTTTTTTTTGTCAGTTCAACGGGATGAAACAAGTGAGTGTGCAATGTTTCCCCAACTACTACTACTACCACTACTACTATCTTACTACTACTACTACTACTACTACTACTACTACTAATAATAATAATAATAATAATAATAATAGTAATAATAATAATAATAATAATAATAATAATAATAATAATAATAATAATAATAATAATAATAATAATAATAATAATAATAATAATAATAATAATAATAATAATAATAATAATAATAATAATAATAATAATAATAATAATATATGTATCTGAATGCCAAATAAATGAAAGATTTTTTTTTTTTTTTTTTTTTTTTTTTTGTAAATGAAGATAAAGACCTTCTAGGCTGACTGCTGTTTTAGAAAATGTGCAAATTGTTTTAGTGAAGCTAAAACTAAATTGGCTACAATGGAGCAGCTGTAAAGATAGGTGATCTAAGGTGAGTTTTTTTTATAAACGATTTATTTTTCTTCTTGTTATTTTCATACATCCCCCCGATTACTCGCCCGTAAGCATATAAGAGCAGAGTAGTTATAGTTATATAGTATATATATATATAGAAAAATATATATATATATATATATATATATATATATATATATATATATATATATATATATATATATATATATATATATATATATATATATATATATATATATATAAAGGCGTAGATAAAAGTTTGGAAATAATCTATCACTTATTCAGTGATAAATGTAATTGGTTGTCTCCATCGTTTTGATATATAAGATCAACCACTATAATAAATTCAGAATTTGAATCAGCAAAATAATAAAGGGTATCACAGTGAAAATGAGATTCAACCTATTTCCTTCTATCTTAAAACTTGATTTATATTCTTTTACACAAATGTATACTTCTATTTTAATATATATATATATATATATATATATATATATATATATATATATATATAAATGGGTATATATATATATATATATATATATATATATATATATATATATATATATATATATATATATATATATATATATATATATATATATATATATAAATAGTAGGGAAAACGGGGCTCCCTCATTTCGCTCGGAGATGTCCCGGAAGATGCTTCTCTCCCCGTTCCCCCCACTACTTGTAAAGGTTTGTTTAAGGAGGTGAAATTGAAAGAAAGTTTTAATCAACGAAGACGTGAAATATTTTTTAATTTTGTTACCGGACCACCACCTCATTTCGCTCGGAGATGTCCCGGAACACGCTTCGCTCCAGGGGTTTTGTATACTACTTAGAAGAGTTTTTTAAAAGAATGAAGCTGAAGGGTGGTTTGGTGGATAGAATTGAATATTGATTTATGATAAAAATTTGTATAATAAATATGGAAAATTTTTTAAAAGAATATGAAAGATTGATATTATTACAAAATAAGCAATCTACATATGATTATACAGATGAAAGAAATGATTTGAAATAACTTATAAATATAAAACGAGATAAAAACTTTGTTTGTAACTAGAAGCAAATTCAAAGAAATTAAAGTAAGATCATTTAAAATTACAAGAAATTATCAAAACGATATGTAATTGCGAACCAATAATATATTATACTCTGAATGTTTTATCAAACTACTTCATATTAAATTGTGGTGAAACCTGCAATAGTTATAAGCTCTTTGAAAGTATAAGTAACAAAAATAAATATATACCACCACAAAAATAAGTAAATCATGAGTATGAAGCTTATCATTCACAATATTCACAAAATAATGATAATTAATGATATTAAATCAAGAATATATTTAGCGAAAGTTATTGATAAATATTATAAAAACAATATAGAGATAATGAATAATTATGATAAAATATTAGACCTTAATGATGAATTAGAACAGACATATC
>JABUQX010109052.1:0-10000 GCA_015478945.1 Trachelipus rathkii
AAATGGTCAAACCAAATTTTAAGAGTAAGTGTGCCCACTAGATTTTTTTAGCACACAAGGGTGCCGCGGTGAAAAAGGTTGGCACCCCTGGCCTAGGTACGGATCTTCTGAGAGCTTCTGGAGAACCGAGTTTCGAGGCTGAAGTGGTATTTTGGTATTGGGTGTCGCGGTGGTTCCTCCGCCCCCCTACGAGGTATGGAAAACGTCCCCTCTGTCCCCCGTCGGCTTGGTCAGCTAATAGTTTTTTTTTTTTTTTTTCAGTTTTGTAATAAGTGTTATACGCTGATTCCAAATTGTAATTGGTTTTTTCTGGTAAGTGCGTACTTTTCGAGATATTCATTTTTAAAAAATATTTAACATAAATGTGATTTTTTAAAAAATTATTTAAAATTTGAACTTTTGAAATCATGTACCGGTTACTCTGAAATTCCATTGTTAGTCATCATATAGTAAGCAGTATATTAAAAAAAAAAAAACAAGAATCAAACTGACGGAGTCGTAAAACCAAATAAGATATATAATATATATAATATAATATATTATAGTATATGATTAATTATATATATATATATAGTTATTGATATATATATATTATCTATTTATATTCCTATATATGATTTCTATAATGTATAAAACAATTATATTATATATGTATAATGTATATAATATATATATATATATATATATATAATAGGTAAGAGCTTTACTTAACGCCCCCACGGAACGGGAGCTCGGATCAAAAAAAAAATTTTCACAGGTAGCCTCTATGATACATAAAATATGACGTTTTAGGGGCGAAATGTAAAAAAAAATCCAAACTCTTTCAAAAAAGAAAAAAAAAGAAAAAAGAAAAAAAGAAAAATCTCAAAAACGACTTTTCACATCCAAAAAGGAATACATTTTTGGAATCCTGGTAAATTTTAGTTAGGAAATGTAAAAATAAAGAAAAAATATTGTTAATAATTATAGTAATATGAGGGAAGAAAGCCTATTTAAGACCTTTTACGTTACTCGTTAAAATAAAAAGAGATTTTCTAGTATAGTTTTGTTTTGTTTTTTTTAACTAAGAATACCCCAAGGGGTATCGCAATCCGAGCAGGAGTCGGGGTCCCTCGGCCTTCCGGGGAACTACGGGGTAGGAATATTTCCCCCCTCGGGGAGGGTCTCCGGAACCCCGCTCTTTGGTATTTTGGGGTCGCGGGGGTTCCTCCGCCCCTCCCTACGCGTAGTGGAAAACGTCCCCCCTTTGTTCGCCCGTCGGCTCGAGCCCCTACATTGCCGTGTATACCTTTACAAATAATATATAATATATATAGCCCTAGATAACAGGAAAAAAAAAAAATCATTTTGACCTGATTTTTATTCCTGCAGGAAGCTGCTACCTGTGAAATTGTTTCTTTTTGTATCGAGTTCCCGTTCCGTGTGGGCGTTAAGTAACTTGTCCATAATATATATATATATATATATATATATACTATATATATATGATATTATATATATTATAATATCATATATATATATATATATATATAGATATATATTATATATTATATGTATATATATATTATATATATAATATATATATATATATATATATATAGTATATACCGGTCAGCCTCTAGAAGAGTCCATCCATATCTCAAAAACTACAACCGCTACCAGGAAAAGGAATACATTGCTGGAATGCTGTTCCAATTTTTAGTGTCGGAAAATTGTAAAAAAAAAAAAAATAAAAAAAAATTATATCTCAAAACTACAATAGCTACAGGCGAAAAGGAATACATTTTTGGACTCCTGGTAAAATTTATTTAATATAATTAAAAAGAAATTGAAAAAAAAATTAAAAAATTATTGTATAATTATAGTAAATGATTAGAGAGTCTATTTAGAGACCTTTTTATTAGTTACTCGTTAAAATAAATATACTTTCTACTAAATTTTGCTTTTTTTTTAAACTATAAGAATACGCCAAGGGCTTATACCGCACCGATGGGCCAGAGTCGGGTGCTTCGCCTTCGGGAACTACAAGGGTAGGACTAATTCCCTCCCCCCTCCGGGGAGGGTCTCCGGACCCCCGCTCTTTGGTATTTGGGTGTCGCGGGGTTCCTCCGCTCCTCCTAGGGGTATGGAAACGTCCCCCTGGTTTCGCCGTCGGCTCGAGCCTAAATTGCGGGCTAATACCTTTACAAATAATATATATATAATATATATATATATATATATTATATATATATATAGTATATATATATAAATATATTATATTATTCTATATATATTATATAATATATTATATAGTACTATGTCCCAGCACCCCCAAAAAAAAAATAGCCATTTTTATGTTTATTTTTTGTTTTGGTTTTTTTTTTTTTTATCATGTTTAATAAACGCATAGAGTTTTGGCAAGAACCCCAGTCATGTTATATAGTATACAGTAGCATTTTGTATTTTCGAGATTATGATTTTTTTTTTTTTTACAGTTTCCTTGGTAAAATTTTGCCAGCATTCCTGCAATGTATTCCTTTTCCCGGTAGCTGTTGTAGGTTTTGAGATATTGGATTATGGCTCTTCTAGAGGCTGGCCTATATTACTATATATATATATATAATATATATATATAGTATATATTATTATATATATCTATATATATATATATAATTATATATATTATACTATATGTGCCAGGCGTTTCCATTGTCCCGTCATATTATCTTAAAAACTATTAAATACTTACAGTAAACAGGACTACATTTTCGGAATGAGAGTAAAAGGTTCCCTGAATCGTGCAATTAATGTAATAAATGAGTAATTAAATAACAATTAATATGTTTGTGTTAAATGAAAATTCTATCAAAAAATCTGAAATCTCTAAAAACAGTTCATTATAACGGGGTCATAAATTTGTAACAGGGTCTGTAACGGAGTCTGAACGCAAATCTCTTTTCACGTCACAAAAGTAAATATAATATATAATATATATATATATATAATTATAATTATATATATATATATATAATCTATATATATTATATACTAGCATATATATATATATAGTAATATTATATATATATATATATATATATATATATATATATATATATATATATGACACACTAGGGGGCGCGAGCCGAGGGGGAACATAGGGGGGATGTTTTCAATACCCGTAGGGGAGGGGGCGGAGGAACCCCCGCGACACCCAAATACCAAAGAGCGGGGGTTCCGGAGACCCTCCCGAAGGGGGGGAAATAATCCTACCCGTAGTTTCCCCGGAAGGCCGAGACCCCGACTCCTGCCATCGGGGCGGTATACCCTTGGGTATTCTTTAGTTTTAAACACCACCCATTATTTAAAGGGCAACGTAAGGTTACGTTAATTAAAATAAGTTTAAAATAAATTACTCTTCTACATTTTATTAACTTTTTTTAAAATCGCTTTTTTTTTTTTTCTAAAAGTGTTTCAGTACTAACTCTTTCGCTGAATTCAAAAATGTATTGCGTTTAGCTGTAGCATTAATAAGTGTTTTTAAGATACATAGTGACAGACAATGAAACGCGGACCATATATATATATATAATATAGTATATATATATTATATACTATATATATATATATATATATATATATAATTATATTAATATATATTATATATATATATATATATCTACTTATATATATAGGTATTATAATATATCTATATATACTATAGGCCTATAATATATATATAGATGGACATTTATAAGTGGGTGACTCCGTTAATTATTAGGTTGAGGTTAATTTAGTTTAAGTTTGGTTAGGTTAGGTTAGGTTAGGTTAGGTTTTATTAGGTTAGGTAGTTAGGTTACCAAGAAATTTAATGTATTTAGCTAAAATTATTAAAATAACGATACAATAATTATTGATTTTCGCTCCTGGAGTCCACCACTTATAAATAGCTATAGTATATTATATATATATAATATATAATATATATAATATAATATTATAGTATATATTATATATATATTATATATATAATAGTATATAATATATATATATATTATATATATATATAGTATATATATATATATATAGTATATATATATATATACTAATAGGCACTTATCCTTTAAAAGGTAGTTACAAAAGTGTCATAGTATCGAGCAATCGCAGAAATCTACTCATGCCAGCCGCAGTGTCACGTGTTAGGCTAATACTGCTAATAGAAAGGATCGCGGAAAGTAACTACAAGTTTGGCTTTTTTATCATGTTAATTTTTATATGTATTTTTATTTTTAATATCATTTTTAAGGGGCTCGAGTCGACGGAGGGACAGAGGGGGGGACGAAGTCCCCCCCGTCGTCCCCGCTGAGGCCGAGAGACCTGACTCTTTCTATCTTTGCTATTTAATCTTGGGTATTCTTTAGTTAAAAAAAACAGAAAAACTATTGGCAAACTTGTCGCACTATTGCCTTGAAATAATCGAAAAAAATGCGATTTCATTGTCGTGTCATATAGAGCTCGGTTAACTACCTTTAAGGATAGGGGGGGTGGCCGGGGAGGGGGAGTTCACTATATATATATATATAATATATATATATATATATATATATTATATATATATATATATATAATTATATTTATATATTATTAATATATTATATATATATATATATCAGTATATATATATATATATGTCTATATAATATGGTTTTGTGAGGTGTAGTAACTTTTTACTACTCGTGCCCTCTCTCTCTCTCTCGTCATCTCTCTCTCTCTCGTCTATATTATATATATAATAATATTGTTATATATATATATATATATATATATATAATATATATATAGTAATATATATATATATATATATAATATATATAATATATATTTATATCATATATATATATATCGTATACTATATGATATATATTACAGTGTCACCAACACTCACGGGAAAGAGCCTATTCACAGAGGGGGTATGGCCATCAGTTATCATCAACTAAGCCGCAAACTACGCAGATGACGCATCAGAACCAGGCTTTAAGTGAGAGCGATTAATGTCAGCAGGAGAAGACAGAAGATGGAAGAGAATTCTACAGAACAGAGGTGGCGAGGAGAAGAAGGAGCACGCAGCGAACAAGCACTGGGTTTACCAAATCAACACAAAACTCAAAGCGCCGACACGAGACCCTGTGTGCTACGAGGGCGTCGTAAACGTGGTGGTACGCGAGTGATAAAGTTCCCTCAGCACCTGCCGCTGCGGTACCTATTAGATAAAGAGATAAAGCACCAACATCCGGCCGCAAAGATAGAGGGTCAAAGGAACTGGAAATGCGAGACAGGTTTATAAGCCTTGGCCTTTGACTCGACCTTATCCAAAAAGCCGGGTGAAACTAGAGCCCCCCAGATATGAGACAGTACTCCATACAAGGGCGATGAGACCCTTGTATAGCTGGAGCAACTGCGAAGAGGAAAAAAAGTCTCGCACCTAAACAGAACTCCAGTCTTTCTTGAGGCCACCTAGAACCGTAATGTGATGTGAGGGTTTGTTCCAAAAGACATTTTTTGTTTAATGTTAAGGCCAAGGCCAAGGATGTTTTATATTGTCAACAAGGAGACGAGCGAGAGATACGCCGAAGGATGAAAGTTAAGAAGGTGTCTTAGAAGGGAGATTTGTAGAAGTTGTTTTTAAAGAATTGAATTTCACAAGGTGAGACGACCCCACCCGGTAATTCTATCCAGATCAGCGAGAATAGAATCGGAAGGATTAAGACGAGAGGCAATTTCTAGAAGTAAAAAAGGGAGCAGAATTGAAATGAGCTGAAGAATGAAGAGTGTCGAGTCACGGCATGTGGTGGATAGAGTTAGATGTGCAGGTGAGAAACTCATTAATGAAAAGTAGGAAATAAGACAGAAAAGACGAAGCCTGCAGGAACACCACTATTGACAGAAAAAGAAGAAGAAGTCGCCCATCAAGCAACAGCCGTGATATTGAGCGATTTCGAAACGAAAACTAGACATAAGAAGCAAAGGAAGGAGGAAACCCAAAGGAGGGGCGCTTGGAGAGAGTGACGCGTGTCATTCGTCAAATGCCTTGGATAATGTCAAGCGCCACCAACAGTCTCCCGTAGTTCTGAGGAAGGAAAGACCTAAATCAGTTAGATAGGAAAGTATATCGCCAGTAGACCTTGAGCGCCGAAAGCCGTACTGGCGATCGAAAGAGGAAGTGAGACTCCAGATGATCTATGAAATGAGAGTTGAGAAATATTTAGAAGGATCAGAGCGGCTTTCCTTTTTTCGGAACAGGTTGGACATGTTGCGTGCTTCCAACACTGAGGGAAAGTATTTAGTATTGAGACAGAGAATATAGTTGAAGCCGTGGACGCGAACATAAAGTAATTGAATAATAATATTATATATCATATATATATATATATATATATTATATATATGATTATATATAATATATATATATTATATATATAATATATATTATATGATATTATATATATATAGTTAAAAAGTTCTTTCCTCTAAATCGTTTCTTTTTTCCTAAGTTTTCTGTAGTTCGATTCCAGGAATAACTTTAATATTTAAAATCAATCTAAATTCAAAGATGCCGTCTCCGCCATCCGATATGGCATTGAACTGCAGCGTTTTTACATGGTTAAAAGCGTTATTCCAAGTAGCAGTTATCTACTTTTTTCGTTTTAATTTTGCATAATAATTTCATTTATTTGACAAACTTTAGCAAAAAATAAGAGAATTTTACCGTAACATTATGAAATTTGCAAAAATAGTTCGTTTCTTATAATGTTAACTCGTGCTGAACACGAGTAGCACGAGTGGCAGGAGTGCCTCTGATAATATATATAATATATATATATATATATATTATATATATTATATATATTATATATATATATATATAGTATATATTATATATATAATTAGTATATATAATATATATATATATTATTAGCCATCCAAAATGCGCTCCGAAGAGTTCAAGGCAAATGTAATAGAAAACTATAAACATCTACAGGAAAATAAATAACATTTTTGATTTCAGGAAGCTAATTTCATCGAGAAAACTTAAAAAAAAAAATATTTTATTCTAATATTTATTTAATAACTCCTTAAAAATTTAGTAATATCTTAGACCTGAAATAGCGCAAGCTCTGATGACCTTGAAAGCTGCAGTAGTCTCGGGAGCAAAAGTTGCCAAATGAACCGTTTTTGGAGACATATTATTTTTTTTCTTTTTTTATATCCTTTGTTGGGGGTTTGCGAGCCGACGGGGGAAAGAGGGGGGGGACGAAGTCCCCCCGTCGTCCCGCCGGTAGGCCGAGACAAACCACGACCTGCTCTCTATCGTTCTTGTATCTCGTCGGGTATTTTCGCTCGTTATTAAAAATAAAAAAATTCAACATATTGGCGCAACTTTTTTCCGTGCATACTCGGGAGTAGGCCGCATCTTTGATTTATCAAAAAACAGTAATTTTTCAACAAATTTTAACAATTTTAATTTTTTTTCGAGTGGCGTTATTTTTTTTATTTTTTTATTATTTCCGGGTAAAAATGTCTCCTGATTAATAAAATGTTATTTATTTTCGTGTACCTGTTTTAGTTTTTTAGTTACATGCCTGGCCATTTTCGGGATGCTGAGCAATATATACGGTATATATATATATATATATAATTTATTATTATTATATATTCTATATAATAATATATATAATATAATTATATATATATTATGTTATATATATATTATTATATACATAGTATATATATATATATTAAATATACTATATATAAATATATATAATATAATAATTATATAATATATATATATATATATATATATATATTATATAGAATATATATATATAATATATATATATATATTATAATATATATATATATGATAATATATACTATAATATATATATATATATTATATAATATATATATATTATATATATTATATATGATATATATATTATGATATATATAATATTATACTATACTGTACTATATATATTATATTATATATATATATAATATATATATAATATTATTATTATATATATATATATATATATATATATATATATATATATATATCTATCATCTATATATATATATATTATATCATATTATATATATATATATCAGTATATATATTATATATGTATATATATATTTAGTATAAGCCTATATAATACTAGGTTAGTATAGTATTATATATAATATATATTATACAATCAGCATAAAATAATGCTCTCTATCTATGTATATATAATTATACTATATTGTATAATAAATATATGTATATATATATATATATATATAGTAGTCATATATATATTATATATATTATTATTTATATATATGGTCACTTTAGATTCCGTCATATATATCTCGACAACTATTTAATTGCTACAGTAAGAACGGAATGTAGCATTGGTGGAATGCTGGTGACCAGATTTTAGTCAGTGAAAAATGTAAACCAAAAAAAAAAACAAAAAAAAAATACAAAAAAATTCAATAGAGATAAAGGTAACTACAGTATCGACCGAAATGGAATACAGTTTTTGGAATCTGGTAAATATTTCACATAAGAAAATGTAAAAAAAAATAAAAAAAATAAAAATTATTGTTAAGTATTATAGTAACTTGATTAAAGGCCTAATTTACGGGACCTTTTATTGGTTCTCGTTCGCCGCGGGCCCTCATGCGGCCCCCAACGTGACCAAAAGCTGGACAGACCCTGGCAGAGACGAGAGAAAATGCACAAAAAAAAAAAATCAAACCATAGAAAGTGATCACGACAGCGGTACGGCGCGGGGCACAGCCGAGTCACGCCGCGAACAGGGAAAGCGGAGAGACGATCCGACCCGCCGTTGCGGCGCCAGGGCGAAAAGGACGCGGGATGCAGGACGCTACAAGGTGCGCGGCCCTGCGGGCGGCCCGTGTGCCTCGCCGCCAGTATCGGTTGACTGAGACTGGCAAAAATTGTGTAGCGCCGCCACCCCGCAGCCACAACCTAAAGCGAGATCGATACCAAGAGCGCTTGCCTAAATTAAACTAATAAAAAAAAAAAAATAAATCCCCTCCTCGCCTTTCTCTTTCCCCTCCTCGCCTTCTCTCCCCTTTGCTTTTTTTTCCTCCCGCCTCCCCCGGCGTCTCCGCCCTGCTGGCCCGGCGTCGGGGTCTCTCCGCCTTCCGGGCCCTCCGGGGCGTCGGCCTCCTTCCCCCCCTCCGTGGGCGCGCTCCGGCCCCACCCCGCTCTTTGTCTTTGGGTGTCGCGGGGGGTTTCCTCCGCCCCTCCCCTCCGGGGTATGGGCCCCGTCCCCCCTCTGTTCCCGTCGGCTCGCGCCCCCTCGCTGCGTCTCCGCCTTTTCCTCTGTCTCCCTGTTCCCCGCTTCCCCCCCTGTCTTCCCTTTCGCTTGTCGCTCTTGTCGTTTTTGCGCTTCCTTTTTTTTTTTTTTTTTTTTTTTTTTTTTTTCCCTTTTTCCGTCGCTCGCCCTTGGCCCCGCCTCCCCCCTGTCTTCCGTTTCCTGTCGCCTCCATCGTTTTTTGGCTCTCTTCTGCCGGCTCTCCTCCCCGCTGGCCGTCTCTCTTTCTCGTCTCCTTCTCTCTCTCTCTCGCTCTCCTCTCTCTCTCTCCTTCTTTTCTCTCTTCCTTCGTCCTCTCCTCTCCTCTCTCATTCTCGCTGTACTCTTCTTCTTCGTCTCGTCTCTCTCTCGGTCGTCGTCTCTCTCTATCTCTCTCTCTCTCTCCCTTCTCCCGTCTCGTCTGTCGGACGTGCTCGCTTTCTCTCTCTTCTTCGTCTCTTCTCTCTTACTCTTTATCTTCTCTTTCCTCTCTACTCTCTTCGTCTCTTCTCCTCTCTCTCTCTCGTCCTTCCTTTCGTTCTCTCTCTCCTCGTCTCGGTCGCTACGTCCTCCTCTTTCTCTCTCTCTCTCTCTCTCTCTCTCTATGCTCTCTTCTCCTCGTAGTCTCTCTCTATCGTCGTGTC